>PVIA01008074.1:0-75837 GCA_004024845.1 Tonatia bakeri
GTGCTCCTAATACCCTCATAAAACAGCTTGTTCTTGACCCCAAGTGAGGTTGCATGAAGCGCATAAGACAAAAAACTAGGCAGCTGTCTTGCAGCACAAGAAGGTTAGCATGTTCAAAAATATGATGAGATGGAATAAATCCTTCAGTTTTACTTAGGTTCCTCTACTACCTTACAAATTACCTCAAATTTAGAGGCTTAAAATAGTGCACATTTATTGCCTCAGTTTCTGTGGGTCAGGGGTCAGGGCACAGCTTAGCTAGGCTCTCTGCTCTTGGTGCTGAGCCTGTGGTTAAGGTGTCAGCCAGGTGGTGCTCTCACCTGCAGGCTCCACTGGGGGAGAACCAGCTTCCAAAGCTCCTCCTGGTGTTGGTAGAATTCATTTCCTTAGGGCTGGAGGACTAAGGCCTTCAGTGCCGTGCTGGCAGTTGGCTGAAGTCTGTCCTCAGCAGCTAGTGGACCCCCTGGTTCCTTGCTGGCTGGGCCCCTTCACTTACTTCATCAAGCCAGGCCCCACTGGGAAATGGTGTGTGTTCTTTTAAGCCACTGAGTTGGGGGATAATTTATTGTGCAGCCATTCACGTGGTATGATACGTAGTATTAATTCCTTTTCCTTTCTCATGTCTCTTCCAATTTTGGTACTTTTTACCATTACAAATTTCTGCCTATGTATTGAGAGGCAATCTATTTTCCTATGGCTCTCTGTTCATTGACCACAGTTTGAGTGTTGAGGGGCATGCAGTCTCAAACAGCAAGCCATAGCCCCCGAGTCTGCTCTCCAGGCAATCTCCCCTGCCCCTTGAAGTGTGCCCACATGGCCCCCAGGACAAACTCTGTACCTGATGCCCAAATTGTGTACCTGATGCCCAAATTGAGTGGAAAGAACGATCACTTTCATGTTCTGAGTACTTCCCTTGTGTGACAGCTGCTCGCTCTATGCAAAGTGAGGCAGGTACGATGCTTGGTAAAGGTTGACTGAGTCCAAAACTCATGTTTTCAGCTTAGCCCAAGATTTTGGCATTTTTTTTAGGAAACAATGGAATATTCCTAACTCTTGCCTTGCTTTTGTTAAGTTATTCTGTATTTGTGCAGTTGTTCTTTTGGACCCCCCAGGACAAGATCTTTTATGTCTCTTTAAATTTAGACTTGTGAGGTTCACTTGCATTACTGAAGCCTTTGGGGATATTTTTCATAACCCAGTTTTCATCATAAGCACTTCACTTTTCCCATCTCTGAAAAAAAAAAAATGGAAGAATTGTTTTTGCCCTACTGATCTCAGCAAGTTATTACCACAGTTCAATATGTTCATGCATAGTAAACATCATAAAATTTCAACTTTTATTAAGAGAAATTATAACACTATGCAGTTGAGATTGCTTATTAATTAAAACAGCTATTAGATACATAATATATGTAATAAAAAGATACACAATGAAGAGAATACAATTTTGAGCCTCATTTTAAAGTACCTTATTAATACATTACTAATATCTAGATAACTTAAATTTTCTAATCTTGTATAATTAATACTATTCTTGTTGATAAACTTAAAAAGCATTTAGTGTTGAAAGAAATGACAAAGCATACACTTGGATTGCAAAGATAATGTTTTAATTTGTCTTGAATTATAATCTCTAATATCAGCCCAGATTAGAATAAGTATATCAGTTACGGAAAAAATTGCAGATATTAAATTCAAAGAAGTAAATTCTCTGTTCACATTTAGATACGAGCATTTCTTCAGTCTGGTCATATTTGAAAGGTATTCCAGCCTGCTGCTTTTTCAGTGATGGATTTCTCATATTGAAACTCTCTTGCTCCCAATTTAATAATCTTGAGTCATAGTAACAACCAGTGTGCAATGGAATAAATTACTGAGTTTATGAAGTTATAATATTTAAGGTAACTTGGCCTACAAGCAACAGAAAACTCAACCCAGAAAAATAAGACTAGAATCACGGGAGACAACAGACATAGAAAACTCCTTTGAGATGTTTTCTGTAATGGGGAGTAGAGAAAGGGGCCGTAGCCGGACTAGGATGTGGGTCCAAGAGATTTTTAAAATAGGAAACACTAAAGGCTCTTTGCTGACGGACAATCAGCTAGGGAAGAGGAGGGTTTACAGTTGCTGAAGTGACGTCCTTGAATAGATGAGTGGGCATAGGGCTAAAGCACTGGTGGGGGTTGTGACCTTAGGGGGAGTGTGGACAGGAGACCCACAGTAACAAGAGGTGAGGTGGAGGACATGGTGAAGAAGGGGATAGTTTTGTATGTGGTGGCGGGCAGGCACAGAAGTTTTCTTATTCTATTTTCTCAGTTAAGTAGGAAGCAAGAAATCAATTGACAATAAGAACTGGGGAAGAGACTTGAAGAAAGCAGAGAAATTGTGAAAGGAGCTGTCTTACAGTAGAGCTTGGGGAACTAAATGCACCAGTAAGATGTAACCCAAGCATCCACTTCAGACACAAAAACGTCTGGAGGAACAAGAGTTTATCCTCTTCTGTTACCCTTCTTTCAAGCCTGGAAACCTTTCCTTGAAGCCCCCAGCAATTTTTTTCCTGTGAAAAAGGAGTAACGTCAGGCCTGGGTCTCCAAACAGATTTGAACCTCTCTAGGAAGCTGACCTTGGCTCTGCCTTCTCATAACACTGTTTCCTTGGCAGCTACCATGTGAAGCCAGAGAGGAATGCTTTGTGCCGGAAGCTGATTCTGCCTTGTCTGCTGTGAAATCCTCCATCTGTGGAACTGCACCTGCATAGAGACAGCAGTAAGCTGGCCCCAGGCAGACACTGGTGTAAATCCATCACGTCAGTCTGTGCATCCAGATCTTCCTTAGCAGCTGTACATGACCCAGGTGGGTCATCGGGGCCAAGGAGCCAGTGTGTCTGGGTAGCCCCTGAGCCTCCCGATGATGTGACAAAACTGTACACTCAGTATGCCTGTCTTGTATGACTCTAAGATACATAAATGAAGAATTAGAATAAAGTCTATTACATCTTATGAGTTTGATTGATAATCAAACCTGTGCCTATTTCTAATGTAGAGCAGAATGACACTTGAAGCAAGGTTGGCATTCAAATCCTCAACTCAATTTCTTCCTTTCTCACAGCTAGAGTTGGCTCACAGACTCATTTCCTGGCAAACCAATTACCCCCACAGGAAATAAGAGCACGGTGACTGCTTTGACTAATTGCAGTTCACCGCTGGGGTGTGGTGGGTGACAAGGCAGCGCCTCTGAAAGCGCACAGCTGTGTAGGGGTGGGCAGTACTTGAGCAAAACTAAGGTTACGTTGAGAAGAGGGAAAGGCAGGAGCCTGGGTCTGGCAGGGAAAGGCTCCTGGGCAGGCCGTCGGTTTGCATCTGTTGTGCACATGAGTACATAATGCATACACACAGGCTGAAACAGGATGTTCTCTCAGGTCTCATGGCTGTTTGCTGTGACAGAAGGACTGGTGTCAAAACGTCCTACTGAAAAATTGTCTATTTCAGCCCTGGCCAGCGTGGCTTAGTTGGTTGGAGTGTTGTCCTGTAAACCAAAACATTGTGGGTTCAATTCCTGGTCAGGGCACATGCCTAGGTTGCGGGGTCAGTCCTCAGTCAGAGCACATACAAGAGGCAACTGATCAATGTTTCCCTCTCTCTCCCTTCCCTCCCTGCTCTCTAAAATCAGTAAGCATGTCCTTGGGTGATGAATAAAAAAAAGTTAACTATTTCATGTTAGACATGAATTTTGTCACAGACCAGATATGTAACCCAAGCACCAAATTCAATCTTCACATTTTCTAATATAATGTTCATATTTATGTGAAATTCACACTTCTATGGTTTTAAAGATTGAATGCTAAGTTCCATCAAATGTCTGTTTAATTTTTGTGTGTGTGATTGCCTGCCATGTATAAAGTATTGTAAAATTACCAGTGTCTGAATGGTAGCGAAAAATTCGTTACTTCAGTGTCTTCCTAAACAACTTACTTCTTAACTCATTTTTTTTTCTTAGAAAGCTGTGATTCATCAGCAGACTGAGCTCGTTAGAAACTTTGTGTCCCACAGGTGACAAGCTCCAATGTCAACTCATTTTCCCATTTACCTTATATGGACTTTTAATGCAGACGAGCAAATAGGTTTGAAACTCAGTAGAGTAGGCAGACCTCCGCCCAACCCTTGCTCTTACACTTCTAAATTTCTGAGTGCTTTAGTCAGCTCAGGCTACCACAACAAAGTACCACAGAGAGAATAGCATCACATTGCAGGGTAAGACTTCAACATACAAATTTTGGGGAATGCAAACATTCAGTGTATACCACTGAGCAGATTACTAAAACTGTGAATCTTAGCTTATTCCTGGAACGAATTATACCTGCTTAATAGGGCTTTAGTAAACGTTAAATGAATTTTTAGTATATATACATGAGCCTGCTTAGACTGTGTTATGCTATGGAAACGAGTGACTCCCAAATTTCAATGGCTTACAGCATCCAAGGATACTTCCAGTGCCTGTTCATACCCTTGGCTTGTCAGCTGTGCTCTGCTCCAAATCTTTATTCCAAAAGCCACACCAAAGAAGTAGCTTATGTCTGGGACAGGCAGGTTTCATGGCAAAAGGAAAAGAGAGATGGCAGAACCTCACAGGGGCTCTCAGAAATGCTTAGAAAAGGCATCACTTCCATTCACATTTCAATGGCCAAACTAATGTAAGTGTGGTCCTTCCAGAAGGACAGGCCTGAGAGCAAGGGGCCTGTATAGGACATGGATGTTGGAGTTACATATTTTAGCAATCATATAATCTATCATAGCATATAAAAACATAACCAGTAATGGTGTCCTTCCCTTCCCTCTTTCCCCTTACTGACCCCTGAGGAGGATGGAGGCAGAGCGTGCAGAGGCAGTGCGTGTAAAGTCACACTTAGGAGTCTAGGTTCTGGAGACAGGCTGCTTCAGTTTGGATCCGGACTCTGCCATTTTCCGGCTGTGTGACCCTGGGCAAGTTATTTAACCTTGTGCCTCAACTTCCTCCTCCATAAAATAGGAACAATAACAAGAATAATATCTATGCCATAGAACTATGGGTTAAATTGGTTATGCATGTAAAGTGTTTAGGACAGTGTGTGGCACATCCTAAACCCTATATAATTAAGTGTTGTTACTGCCACTGTTACTGCTGTTATTGAAAGAAACCTGACTCGAAGTCAAAAGACTTGATTTAAAAGTTCAGCTTATCATTCTGTTAGTGACCTTGAGCAAGTCACTTAATTTCTGAGCACTGATTACTTTTTCATCTGTAACTGGAATAGCTCTCATTTCCAGAGCCTGTATAGGACATGGATGTTGGAGCTTCAGTACTTGGGATCAGATCCAGCTTTCACCCACTTTCAAGCTGTGTGACTTGGGGCAAATTACCTAACCCATGTGTGCCTCAATTTCATTACCTGTAAACAGGGATAATAATCATACCTTATGGTCATATGAACATTATGGGAATTAAAGGGATGAATTGTTAATATATGTACATGCGTTAGAACAGTGCCTGCCTCTGGGTGATGACTGATGACTGGATGGCACATATAAGAAGTGTTTAGTAAGTTTTAACTAGTTTCTCACAGGTCTTTGAGGATTGACTATGTAAATAGGCATGAAAGTGCTTTATATAAAGTATTAGGTTGACCAAAAAGTCTGTTTAGTTTTTTCTGTAAATAAGAGACAATTTTTTCTATTTTATCAATTAACTTTATTGATTTGGATATTTCAAGTATGTTGGCTATCTCCTGCTATCAGCTTCTAGTGGGTAGAGGCCAGGGATGCTGCTAAACATCTTCCCATGCATAAGACAGCCCCACAGCAAAGAATTATTTGGCTAAAATGTAAATAGTACCAAGAAACTTCACAAACCATTTTTGCCAATATGATCAGTCACAGCACCTTCTCCATACACTACACAAATCTTTTTTTACATTTCAGTTGCATTTTTACTTTTTTAAAAATATATTTTATTGATTATACTATTACAGTTGTCCCAATTTTCCCTCTTTGCCCTCCTCCACCTGGTACCTGTCTTCCCTCCAGCAACCCACCCCCCTTAGTCTATGTCCATGGGTCATGCATATAAGTTCTTCGGCTTCCCCATTTCCTATACTATTCTTAACTTCCCCCTGTCTATTTTGTACCTACCAATTATGCTACTTAATCCCTACACCTTTTCCCCTATTCTTCCTCTTCCCCCTCCCAGCTGATAACCCTCCATGTGATCTTCATAACTATGATTCTGTTCCTATTCTGCTTGTTTGCCTAGTTTGTTTTTTAGATTCAGTTGTTGATAGTTGTGAATTTGTTGCCTTTTTAATGTTCATAGTTTTGATTTTCTTCTTTTTCTTAAGTCATATAATAAAAGCTTGATGATAGTGAACTCTTGTAGCTTTACCTTGTCTGGGAAGCACTTTATCTGCCCTTCCATTATAAATGATAGTTTTGCTGGACAGAGTGATCTAGGTTGTAGGTCCTTGCTTTTCATCACTTTGAATATTTCTTGTCACTCCCTTCTTACCTACATAGTTTCTTTTGGGAAATCAGCTGATAGTCTTACGAGAACTCATTTGTAGGTAACTCTCTGCTTTTCTCTTGCTCCTTTTAAGATTTTCTCTTTTTCTTTAATATTTGGCATTTTAATTATGATGTGTCTTGGTGTGGGCCTCTTGCAGTCCAACTTTTTTGGGACTCTCTATGCTTCCTGGACTTGATGTCTATTTCGTTTGCCAAATTAGGAAAGTTTTCTTTCATTATTTTTCAAATAAGTCTTCAATTTCTTGTTCTACCTTTTCTCCTTCTGGCATCCCTATAATTTCAGTATTGGTATGTTTGGAGATGTCCCAGAGGCTTCTTACATTATCCTCAGGGTTTTCTTGAATTTTTGTTTCTTCTTGCTCTTCTGGTTGAGTGCTTATTTCTTCCTCATGTTCCAAATCACTCACTTGAATCCTGGCTTCCTCCCCTTCACTGTTGGTTCCCTGTAGATTTTTCTTTATTTCATTTAGTGTAACCTTTATTTCTTCCTTTATGCTGTTGCTATACTCAATGAGTTCTTTGAGCATCCTTATCACTGGTGTTTTGAACTCTGCATTTGATAGGTTGGTTATCTTCATTTCACTTAGTTCTTTTTCTGGGGTTTTTGTTCTGTTTTTTTTTTTTTTTTTCATTTGGGCCATATTTCTTTGTCTCCTTAATTTGGCAGCCTCCCTGTGTTTGTTTCTGTGTACTAGGTAGACTCTTAGAGGTGACTTGTGAGACACCCCTAGATGAAAATGGACCAACCTATCGCCAGCTACTGTCTTTGAAAGTTTTCCTGCTCTCTCTCACATAACAATTAAGTCTTCATGCAGCTAATCTGGTTCTTTATCATTCATTACATTTTTTAAAAAACTGGGAAGTTTTGGTCTTTGGTCTCTATTTTCTATCCTTTCTACTTCTTATAATTAAAATTGCCCAAGCCAATTAAAATATCAAATTATGAGGGAAGATTACATGTACATGAATAAAAAGTTATATGTCAAAAGGATATCAGAATAGATAATGACCTTGGGAGATTGTTGTGTTATAGAGGAAGTGCACTGAACTCTGCGTCTGTTATTAAGGAATTACGGAGGGGGAAGGCTTATCTATCCAGCACTCACAGGGTGGGGCAAAAGTAGGTTTAGAGTTCTTGGTACGTAAAACAATACAATAATTAATAAATGATAATACAAGAATAAACTTCGTGTTTCACTTACTCCCAAACTGTAAGCCTGCTGTTGCCCTCCCCAAAGTAAATTATTACTGCATTAGCCTCACCAATTATCTATTGACTGTATCTCAGTGAGGGCAATTTTTTTTTTAAACAATTTTTTTAGATGTTATTATTTATTTATTTTTAGAGAGGGAAGGGAGAGGGGGAGAGAGAGAAACATCAATGTGCGGTTGCTGGGGGACATGGCCTGCAACCTAGGCATGTGCCCTGACTGGGAATCGAACCTGCGATGCCTGGTTCGCAGCTCGTGCTCAATCCACTGAGCTACGCCAGCCAGGGCGAGGGCAATTTTTTTAAAGGCTTGAAATATAAATGTTTCCTGTTGGGCACAAGCACAAAGCTGAGCCTCCTGTTAATCGCCTGCTTATGCAACTGGCTTTAATGGAGATAAAATAACCATTAGGATCTTTTCCAATCCCTTAGGTATTAGATAATTTTTTTTTGCAATTAATGCATCGGTAGTTTTTGGTTTTGAAGTCCCTGCAGCCATAAGTTTGACTTCAAGCAGCTGATTACTTTCTGCAGTAGTAGATGAGATGATTTCTTTGTGTTTCTTACAGCCATGTGAAATTTTTGTTCAGTTTGTTTTTGTTGTTGTTGTAGATCTTTATTTATTCAAGGTCTTTTTGATGGCTTACCTCAGACAAGATTGGCTAGTAAGTTCCACTTTGTGTGACAACTTGGTATAGTGGGTTGAGATCGTGAGACCACATTTTGCTCAGTGGCAGAAAGGTAACCCTGCTCGATTAGCGATGTCTGCCCCGGCAGAAGAATGGGTGTTAATGATGGGCTCTGCATCTGCCCTCAGGTAAGCACAGTAAAGCCTTCAGGCAAACTTTGAAAGGCCACTGAGTTACTACTCTTAATGTGGCCAAAAGGAAACGTTTCCTCTCCTTCCTTGGCTTAGTGAATCTGGTCTGTGAATTTAATGGATGAAAGATAGATTAACAGGAAGAAAAGAATTTAAATTTATTAACTTTTTATGTGCACAGGAGTTCACAGGAAAGTGAAACTTAGTGGCTAGAGTTGGGGGTTTATATACCATCTTAACAGGAAAGGGGACTTGGGGTTCAGAAGACAATAAAGTGCGGAGAAGTGACTAGGAAATTCATGGGAGAACTGAAGAGGTCAGTAAAGTCTGTTCATGCAAACTCACTCAGTGCCAACTCAGTTTCTGGTGATAAGAGTGCTCTTCTCCTCCGGGCACAGAGCGGGACCACCTCCAGGAAAGGAAAGTCACACCTTGCCTTCAGGCAGACAAGGGGAAGGCAGAGAACTCTTCCTGTAGCTGTTGATTCTCAAATGCCTTCAGCTCAAAATGATCCTCATGCCAAAGTGGTGCATTTGGGGTGGCTCATTCTGACCCCCTTCAAGTGCTAACCTTTTTCTCAGATTAGAAGATTGTATATAATCATTTCCCAACTGCTCAACTTTGGTTTTGAAAATCTTTTCTCCTCTCAAATCATTCTTGAAAGTCAGCAAATCTATAAGGCAAATAAGTCCATTAACATTTCTAAGTTTCCTTTCTTACTACAAGTGCTTTCATGATGTTTCAGTCTCCAACTCCACACCGGACAAGGGCCACACGCAGTCTCTCAGGCTGCTCTGTGTCTGCCAGCTGCTGTCCTCCTTCCTTCTCCCCGGCGTCTCCATCCCGTGCTAGCACAGGCCTTGGTAATGACAGCCCCATCAGTTTGAGAATTTCCTTTTCCTTTTTTCTTCTGGATTCTTTAGAAATACACGTGTTTTCCTGTATGCAGTACAGTGGGGAAAAGTCCCTGTGGTAGTTGATAACTGTAATCACCCAGATTTCTATCCTTCCTTTCATTTGACAAGTTTTTAAATGTTTCCATGCTATGTCTAGAAATACAAGAATATACTCCCTCTGATACTGCAAGATTCCCATGTCTGCTTCCTTTTGTATTTAATTCTCATGCCTAGTGGTGTGCTGGAGCTGACTGATAATGTTGTAGGGTTTTTATGAGCCATTTTTGGGCATGGTTGTTATCAAAAACTAAATTATATAAACTTACAGTTAAATAAATTATATCGAAAACAAAGGTGTCAAGTACTCTAAATGCAATACTTCCTATTTTACTTTGTCTTACTATCTGTGCTCTTAAGGACATGCATGCCCATTACCTCTGTCTGTATGGAGGGAACTCTATAGAGAGGTGCTGCTGCACTCCTTCTCAGCTCGGTGTGTGGTGATGTCACGGTGAAAACCACAAATCAGGGTGTGACTTTCACTCCGAGAGCCTGTTGTGGGACAGTTGCCAGTACGCCACTGCTCTAAGCCCACCAGATGCTGCCGGATCATGCTTTAAGCTTGAATAACTAAATTCTCATTTTTGCTGTGCTTCACACCATTCTTCTTTCTTCCAGTGTTAAGACTGGTGTGATCAGTTCATAGAAATGCTCGCATCGTCATATGCTTTGTCCTTTTAACCTCGACTGAGCAGAAATAGTTTTCATTTGAAGGGTAGGTTGACCCCCCTTTTGTAGTCAGCCATCCTCTCTGCTTCATTCGCTGCACCCAGGGCCCCACTACAATCTCTGAGGGAGTCAGTCAGTCATTCTGTGTCAAGCGGAACAGGTGCTGAAGCTCTTCGGTAACAGTTGTCTGCCTCGTCGGCTGCAGTTTTAGTTTCTAACCTGCTCACTCTTCTACCAATTCACCCTCGGAAAACACTTTGTCAGTGCAGTCATTTCCACTAGGAGCAGAATCTGTTTGATTTAACCGTGGAGAAAACTGGTGCATTTAAATATTTTGCTGCTAAAACAGTCTGTTTCTGAGCCTTTTTCTTTAAGAATGGTCCAATTTAGAATTATTCTGTTTGTTTCATTCTGGGCTACCTCTGTCACTCTGGAGTCCACAGTTCAAGTGTTAGAAATCAATGAATGACATTGGGATTATTTTAATGGTCTGAAGAATGCCTACATCAGAATCTCTCCAGATTTGGTAGAAACCATTTGAGAAGATTCCGATCCCTAGGGCAAGAAGAAAATGCAAAAATAAAAGGCATGACATGTCAACAGTTGGCAGATTCCTGTGGCTTCCAAGTTTTCCCCCAAATTTGCTTTTTAAAAAAAAAAATCTTAAAACATTCAGAGATGATTTAGAAGTTGTACTGTTTTATTTTTAGGTAACAGTAAGAAATTGCTTCAGTATGGCACATGCCAACATCCCTTTCCTGGATCTGTGAAGCTTCTTTATGGATGAATTTCATTCCTAGAGGAAGTAGTGAATCCCGTAATAAAAATGGTCAGGTTCACAGGATACAGCACCAGGGGCAATTGGTCGACCAGGGCCTGGCAGGTACGGGTCTGCATCTCCTCCCAAAAGAAGGGGGCGCCTACCACTTCAGCTTAAATGTCTCCTCGGGGCTCCTTAGTTGTGGGTGAGGTGAGAAACATGGTGCTCTGAAGTGGTCCCCTTGTGGGGAAACCTGGAGTAGTCAAAACTTGGAGTACCGGGGAAAACCTGGCTGATGTGCCACAGCAGGTTCCCAGGTCCCCAGGTGCAGAGGTCGCTCCACTGCTCTCCAGTGTCTTGGACTGGGTGGAGAGTGTGAGGACAGGGCTCCGCAGAGCTGTGCTCCCCCACAGGGGAGGAGGAGTCAGGGTGGACGGGCTTTGTCTAGGAATGACACGCGCTGGTGGAAGCTGGAAGCTTGCCACCTTGTTGACAGTGGGTCTAATTATATGAGGCGCTCCAAAAACACTGGAAGTCCGCATAGCTAGTAAGTCAGCTGCCTTCCTGTCAAAAGCATTCTCTGGTTTCCCTTTCAATCTGTGAACTGGCTGTAAGTAGAAGGACAGAGACCAAGTTAGAGAAAGCACTTCCTGGCTGGAATACACAGGTGGCACCAAGCTAACTGACAGAGTTTTGTCCTGAAAGAGCCCGAGGAAGGGGGTGAAGGTGGGAGCAGACCATGCACATGTAGTGTCTACAGAAGATAAAATAAAGGGGATCCTAAGGTTGGAGGGACGTGCAAAATGTAGGTGTAGCTGAAGTTGGGCGAAACCAGGAGATTGGTTTGGCTTTTGCCTGATTTGCCTACATTTTGAATGTCATTGTCCCCTCAGATGCAAACTTAGAGCACAGGGAAATGAGCCATGGGAATGGGCCCCTATCAGCATAGCCAAGTAGAAGTGTCCTAAAGTATCCTGAGGCCTCTGTGTATCCTGGTCACTGCCACCCACCACCCCGGTCCTTTCCATGCTGGTGATTTGACTAAACAGTCATAATGGCTTAGATATTTTCTGCCCTTTGATTCCCTTTGTTATCAGTGTGACACAATGCTAGGATATTTTCAACAACAAAAAGAAATATTTTTGGCACAATTGTGCCATTTTGCACACACACCAGGACCAGTGAACTTGGCCTAGTATTTTCCTGTCCTTCATTGTCTCTGCAGACCTATTTATCATCGTAGGTCAAATGCCTGTTGGAATAGGTAAGTGCCACAGCAAGTGGGAGTCAAGTCAAAGGTTTTCTTGAGCCCAAGTTCTGTCGGCTGTGTGAAGGGAGCCACTGACCCTTTCAGGCAGGAGCTGGAGCCATCAACACCCTCACCATTACGCCCTAAATGAGTAATTGTTTTGTGGGTGGTGGGTGCTGTTTTAGTCTTAGGATTTTCTTCAGGGTGGTATTAGAATTTAAGTGGTTTGTTTTGACTCTATAACTTCTAAACTTAATGCAATATTGAATTTTGCTAGTATGACAAAGGCATGTCATATTTAAAAAAATATTTTTTGAATTCAGTACAGAAGAGTTTGAAGAATTCAGACACATTGAAATTTTACCAGTCCCTCAAATACTACCATTGTACTAAGTTTCTACAATTCAAATATGGATTTATTTTGTAAACCATCTACAGCGGGGGTTCTAAACCAGGAGCAATGCCCCCAGGGGATATTTGACTATGTCTGGGGACATTGCTGATCATCATACATGGGAGGTAGGGCATCTATAGGGGACAGCCCAGGGATGCTGCTAAGTGTCCTGCAATGCACAGGATAACCCAATGACAAGAAGTTGTCCAGCCCCAAAAGCAATAGTGCCACTGTTGAGAAACCCCGATACAAGGCAGCTTGATTTTTTAGAAAGGCATCACATTACTCACTTACCAACAGCTGAAATATGTAGTAGCTTTTCCTGTGCCCAGCAGTGCTGTCGCTGCTCTCATCCGACACACCGAGCGCTCCTTTCTAGAGAGGAAGGAGAACGTTGTGTTAGGGCCCCAAGTTTCTTCCAGTCTGTTGCTTCCTTTCCAAAAACAAGGTTTGGAATTCTCCGCTCATACTTTGAAAGTGAGGTCTAAAAACATCTGTCTCTGCACTCTAAGAAAATAGGAGATCACAAATGATATTTCCAGATTACAGACTCTGATCCTCACTGGTATTTAGACATTTTTTAATTGCTGGAAACATCGATAAGTGTTGCACTCTTCCCAGCTATCTTAACTAGAGCATACTAAACACAATTTGCATTTTATTGGTGACTTAGGGCCTCTGTACATACCATCTGTCTACTGTGATACTGTGACAGCCCAAGAGGATGCTTGGGGTCAGTCCTTGTGTCCTGCTCTAAATGATTCTAAGCGGAAGTCCAGTTGAACAACTTTTGCTTTGTGACAGTGGGGGGCATGAGGGGAAGAGTTGTTGCATTATGTGTTCTGTGTGTGTGTGTATTTGGTCTCCAACTTTGGTAACAGAAGCTCCAGCTAGAGATGGACACAGATATTTATAGCATGCAATTAAGGAACACTTTAAGACCAGCAACCTAACTGAACATGCTGAGTAAGAGATTATTTGATTACAAAGTGTGAAGAAAATGAATTAAATATTACATACAAAATGTAGTCGGTAGATAAGATTCTTTAAACATCAAATCTCTGGGGGAGGTTGTAGTTAAACGGCAAGAAAAGAAAGAGTCCTCGTTAGCAAAAAGATTGAAAATATTCCTTCCAAGTTCCTTTCCAACACTAATATTCTATGAGGCTATGGTGGCATTTTCCCTGAGGGTTTCCACTTGCAACCGCAGGCGATCCAGAACCTGAAAGCTGTTTTGCCAAGAATGCAGTGGTGGCTAGAAGCTATTTAGAAACAGAAAAGAGTATGTCTGTGTGTGTAGGAGAAGATAATGAGGCAGAACCACAAACAAGAAGAAAACACACAATTACTCAGCTCTTTTCTCTAGAGGAAATATATAACTTGATACTATAAATGTTTCATATTCAGTGCCATAGATTAAAACAAAATAGGATGTCAGTTCTAAATAGCTATAATTTTTAAAAAGGAAAGAAAATGGAACAGGGCATGTTTACTGTGTATACGATGTAATTTGTTTTTTACTTCATAAATACAAAATGCTCATTATATATAAATGACAAAAGGATGTGGATATTTCAGATGGTTTGTGTGAAGAACAAAGATTTGGAAAGATAATTCAATTGCAAGTTACACTGAAATCTGCTATTTTCTGGATGGTTGGGATTCCAGGAGTGGGGGAAGCTATCAATATGTAATATATTGGCATTACCCTGGCATCTAACATCAGAAGAAAGAAATCAATGGATGTTCCTTCTCCACTGCTGCCTTTCTTGTTTCTCTCTCCCTTCCTGCCTCTTCCTCACAAATCTGAATGAGGGAGCTCTTATGCAGAATTTCTACCTGCCAGGCTACTCTAAGATACTTCACTTTTGACATTAGAGCGAGCAAAGAAGTCGACTTGGTGTAGCCACTCAGGATGCTGGCTACCCAGCTGGCTATCAGTTGGGACAGTGAGAGAGGTGTGGACGTGAGTAAAATTTCTCCACGTTTCACCTGTCGGGAAGTAGACAGTAGTTGGCCTTTCCATAAAGTAGCAGTACTGCATCTTAGAAGTCCATGGACTTCTAGAAGGTCTGCTTGAAATTTTATGCAAAATGTCCATGTGGGGGTGGAGGATCCGCATAGATACTCAGAGGAGTACAACGACTCCACAGGAGGTGAAGACAGGGTCATGGAGCTGCCCTGGTCCTCACTGTGTCCTTAGACCCCGTGTGGTATCCCCAAAGTACTGTCTGTTGAATCTTCATGTGAGGACTAGAATGAAGTGCCCGGACTTGATGCTAGTGAGGGTTCATGAGAGAATCTATGAAATAGCAAACACTGAACTATCCAATTCCACCACTTAATCCTTATTTTTGTATCTATCAGAAAGAGGAGAGAGATCTGTGTTTTATTTTACTCTGTGCCTACTAAGGGATATTTGCAAAAGGAGAATATAATCATGTTTCTATACAAACATAAAAGGAACATGTGTCAAGCATTATTTTTAACTCATTAATTAATAAGGAAGCTGCCAAGATGTTAATAACAGTTTAAGAAGAGAACTGAAAGTACTACACATTTATACTCAGGTATAGAGTATAAAAATGAATTTACAAATAGAGCAAAGCTTGTTGCGTCCACCAAGCAATAATTAATCACATCCCACCAGATACACCTGCATTTCCATGCACAGGATTCAATCACTTTACTATCAGCTTTGTACAAGTTAACCTCTCTCTCTCCATGACTCTCGAGTTGTCAAAAACAAAGGAGATAATGAGGTGAAGTTACCAACCAGAACATCACTGAGCAGTAAGCAGTCTTCCAAAATTTTCTCTATGGTGCCTTTGTTTTTACAATGTTTTCTTTGAGACAGGCCTTATAAATCAGTGGGCACCGATTTGGTGTGAACACGCAGAAGACCCTTTTTTATCACCCAATTCCTACTTACCTGCTTGCAAGGTACCTGAAGTTCCAACTTGGGAGCTTTAGTCTTTGAGTGGGCCTTGACTGATGCCATTCAGAACCCCTGCTCTCCCCAAACAGCAATGTCTGTAAGGTGTTTGGAGTGCACACAGCTCTTTCATGTTTATTAACACATCTGATTCTCACAACAGTTCATTTTACAAATTATGAAACTTGACGACTTGCCCGAGGGGGCACGGACCACGTGAGTGATGCAGTGTGACGTGCACCCAGTCCTTCTGGTTTCAGGAGGTGCCAGCTTCCTGCCATGCTAACTTGCCTTAAAAGGCCAGCGCTTCCAAGAGAGGTTCCACTGAAGGCAGACACAGGCATCGGAAGAGGATTCACCCTTGCTCACTACGTCCCTTGCATACCATCGTCGAAAATGGGAAGTTCGTTCAACATTCACGCCTCACACATGTGTGGAGCACCTACCTTGATTCAGACACCCGGGTCATAGCACTGAACCAGGCAGAGTCCCCATCCTGAGAACTTAAGTTCTAGTAGCGAGGACACACATCAAATAACCAACGACGCGATGCATCACTCAGGACTGTTTGTTAGAAGTGCCACACAGAACCGCAGGTGGCATGGGCATATCTGGGATGACCAGAGTTCAGGTGAGGGCGAGGAGGGAGGGTCAGGGAGTGCTGTTTGAGGGGCCCTCTCAGGGATGACTGGATACTAACAGGTTGCAGCAGAGGAGAGGGCCACTGTGAGGGAGGGGAGGAGGGAAAAGACACCACACCCAAGAAAACAGCAGCATGTCGAAGCCTCTGAGCTGGACACCCAGATCTCTGTCCTCCTCTTCCATCTCCCTCTGTGCCTTTGGGCTCCCCTCTGCATCATAACACAGAAACCGAAACCTAAATAGTCTCCTAGGTAGAATGTGTTGTGGAGATACTCTCGAGCAGAAGGGCCTCCCCCTTATCCAATTAGACTCCCCACCTTAAGAAGTAGAGTCAATAAGTTAAACATGATATCTGAAATTTACTGACTCCTAAGTAAGTTTTAGTGACTCTTGTTTTGCCAGAAATGAATTTAGATCCTTTCTTGAAAGAGTGGCTACAAAAGGGCGCAAGAAAGGGGTGCGGGAATGGACGCAGTTCATCTTATTTCCAGAACAGCAGCGATGTGGGCGTCCTGCACCCAGCAGCGCAGGACTCGGTGTGCCCTGGAGTTCACTGTGCAAGCCCCGCAGGGCAAGAATTGGGCGGCGACAGCATCACTTACCGTCTGAAACGTGAGGACTCCGTGGAGAAGCACCAGCAGACTCACACACCGGGCCATGCCGAGGTGCTGAAAGCACAGGTGACACCGTTTTTACTCATAGAAACAAATGAGTATGTGTGTACGTACATGATGCCTTGGGCCATTCGGTCTTTATTTATTGAACGCCAACCGTGAACCATGGGAGCAGCGGTGCGCAGAGGTCACTAGAGCAGCCTGGGTTTGAAATCTTGACTATGACACTCGATAGCTGTGTGACCTGGGGCAAATTATTTCACCTTTTTGAGCTTCATTTTCCTCATCTATAAAATGGAAATAATACTGAAGGCTATTTTAACAGACGTTATGAAATTGAATGAGGCAGTGCGTGTGAAGCATTTAAATAGTGCGTGAAACACAGGGAACCCTCCATGTTTTGAGCTTTTATTGTTACTGCCATGCTCTGGGCACCGAACAGATACAGAGAAAAATGCAACACAGGCCTGGCTCTCGAGGAGCTCATAGTCTGCTTTAATAGACGAAACAAAAGGAGCAGATTTCTGTCTCGACTGCATCGGTCCTCACAGTGGTTACTCGTAACATATTTGCTGAGAGAATCCACAAACTGGATGCAACTCAGGGTGACTTTGGCATGTGCAGTGCCTTGCACAGCTGTCTTGGTCAAAAGATGGAACTTTCAAAAGCAAAAAATGCCTGAAGCAGAAATGACTGATACTCATACGGGTCCTCCAAAATCAAGCTAGGAGTAATGGACACCATCAATATCCTGGCTGCTTCCTGCCCTGCATCACCCCAGCCCGTTGCAAGGCGGTGAGTACATTTAATTTGTCATCCACATAGTCCCTTAAGGCATTTTCCAGAGACCTGGACTCAGCAATGGGGTGGGTGACTCTGCAGTCTCCTCCAGGAGCCACTAGGGGCCCACTGAACCCTGTGAGTCAGGGACCCAGGGCAGAGAGGGCAAGGACGCAGGGGACCGCTCCGCAGCTGGGCTTACTTCCCGGTGCTGGGAGGCCTGCAGGTCCATCCTGGGGAAGCACGAACCACCTGAAGAGCTCTGATGTGAGTATCCGTTGACCATCGAAGGGTATCAGCCTATGCCACCCCAGAATATGCCTCTTTGGCATCTGAATTATTTTTTTTTCAGCTTAACATTTTTAATGCTAAATTTCGAACAGAAATACATAGTATATACGATGACCCACTGACCACCCGCATTAAACAGTTATCAAAATTTTAATATATTTTCTTTGTTCCTCATCTGTTAAATATGGAAGCAAAACCCCTGACACTCCTACTTTACCCCTCTGTACCTCAGTATGGCTTCTGAATTATTCTGAGCTAAGACCACTGAGAACCAGCAGATGCAGGAGAAATTCTGAAAATGGCACATAAGTGCCTCTGTGTAAAGGAAATTTCTACTTGTGAAAAGTGTGCCCCTCTCCCTGCCAGGAGGAGAAGGACTCCCGACAACTCCTATTAACACGGAAGCACTGGCTTGAGTCTGCGTACTTAGCCTTACTAATCTTCCTGGACACCTTCCCATAACTCACCTCCCCCAGCCTAGAGGCCCCAAGCCCCTTTTTCTAGTTTTAGCCTAAAGTTGTGTATGAGCCCAAGTCCTAACCACCCCTCCCAGGGGCTCCTCGCTGGGTATGCCCAGGTGTATATGCATGGCGCACATGTTGATACAGTTTGCTTTTCTCCTGTTGACCTACCTTTGCCACGCTAATTTACAGGGCCCCACCTGAAGAACCTATGGTAGGCAGAGATTGTTTTCCTTCCCTGCACTGTTTCCTGCCTACCCATCACCCCAAACCCTTTAACGTCCAGGCCCTGTGTAGAGTGCTTTACACACATTATTTCATTCAATCCCTGGAGTATATGTATCAGGTGGATATTCTATGACTACTTTGTAGATCAGAAAGTCAAGGTTTAGAAAGGCTAATCATTTCCCCAATGTCACACCAAAGTAGGTGGTAGAGTCGGGGTTTGAATGTCTGTCTGACCCCAGTTGATTCTTTCTGAGTGACCCAGATCCCCTGACCTGTTTCTTACTTGGCCCCTTGAGGTTAAACAGGATAGTGGTCACATGTGATTGTTGTATCATTTACACAGTACTTTTCTAGAAATAGCTACCCAGTCCATGGTATTTTGTTATAGGAGCCCAAGCTGACTAAGCCCTCCACACTGCTCTTAAGAGTTGACCTTCAGGCCCCTTGGTTCTGCACATGGTACAGTTCCAGGTTCCAGGACACCTCTGTACCTGGGAACTGACTTCCTGTCATGTGCAATGATACTGTCAGCTTTCATTTTCCCATGAGGTCTAGGTCTTCCTCCGGCATACCTCTGACCAGCACCCTCTCCCAGTACTGAGCCTTCCCTGACCCACCACTCTGGCTCCTATATTGAGGAAGGAGGACAGCTAGGGAGACTTTATATAGACAGAGTAAGCTGACACTCTGTAGTACCGTCCAAGGAATGGCAAACCCTAACGGTTTCCTCTCCACCTCTCCCTATGATATTGTCTGGTATTCTACCTTTAGGGAGTCATTCTTTTGACTTAAATTACTGCCTCTCCTAATACTCAATTTATTGAGTGCTGTGCGAGGGGGCAAGGACACAAAGATAAGAGACATTACCTTTTATAATGGGGACCTGTCAGGCCTGGTAGTTACACGGGCCCTTTCTGGAGGCAAAGCAACCTGGCCAGTGCAGCCAGCCGCATCAGTAGGGACCTGCTCAGTAAGGAGTCCCATGTCAGAGGAGAACGAAGACCCAAATTTGGTCAGAGTCAGTGGGAAGTGAAACCAGGCCTGGCTGGAGAGGTTTTCCAGGGTCCCAAATAACCTCACACATCTAGAGAACCACCTCAACTCAAGAAAGCTAGGCCAAGTGCGGAGCTATGTAATGATAATAAATTTTTAAAATAATAATAATAATAATAAAAGAGCAATAATGAAACTAATCCTTACAGACAAGGCAACACATTACCTCATTTGGCCTTCACCATGCTACAAAATAAGTTTTAATAAGGAGTAAATGTTTAAATAAGTAACCATTGCATGTTTAAATTACCTGTACTTTTAATATTTTTTTAAAGTTTAGCTGAATGACTTTAGAGAAAACAGTAAACAATGTGAACAAAATATCCCTTTATCCAATAAATTCTAACTTTTAAAACAGGTCTTGTAGGCACTGGGTTGTTTCTGCCCCTACTTAGCTCTTCTCTTCACCACACACTTGTGCAGAGGTCCAGCCCAGGAAAAACATACATTGTGACTGTAGTCTTATCATTTCTTTTCTTTTCTTAAAAAAAAATTTATTTATTTATTTATTTTTAGAGAGAGGGGAAAGGAGGGAGATAGAGAAGGAGAGAAACATCAATGTGTGGTTGCCTTTCATGTACCCCCAACCAGGGACCTGGCTCACAGCCCAGGCATGTACCCTGACTGGGAATCAAACCAGTGATCCTTTGGTTCTCAGGCTGGTGCTCAATCCACTGAGCCACACCAGCCAGTGCTTATTATTTCAAGTTGGAAACAACAAAGAAGTGTAAGGAAAACTCTTCCCTAGCCACAGACTGCTGTTTCCCTTCAGTGAAGCTGTCTAGCGAGATCAGGAGGGAGAAAGAAGTGGAAACCATGAGGGCTCATCAACAGGATCGCTTACCTCACAGACTTCTGCTACCGTGGGCTCCGTTTTTTTTTGTTGTTTTCTTTTTTTACCATGCATATCATCAATAAAAAAAATTTGAGCGTGTACCCCTTAAATATATTAATATTATTTATCATTTAATTTTTTAAATCTGTTTTCAGTGTATTCTACTGCATATGTATTATATACATTATAAAACTCACTAAAAATAAATTTTAAAGTATGAAAATTCAAAATATAAAAACTCTGAAATCTTTTTCTACCACACTGCATCTACCCCACCACCCAGATGCAAACGAACCACTCCACTCTAGTGACCATCTCTCGTTGTCGCCACATCCACCAGAAATAGCTGCATCTGATGCCTGAAGGTTCACTAAGCCCTAATAAATCAACAAAGCGGAGGCTAGACATTTCCCTCCAGACCCCTCAAGACTCACCTGCCGCCAGCACAGCGTTCTAAGACAATCAGGAGATTCCTTTAGGTCTCAGCAAGGCGTTCTCTTCACCCTGCAACATGCCCTGGTAAAGAATCCTGTGGTTTTGTGTGTTTTCCAGACAGGAGACCTCACAAAAGTGATGTCAGATAGTCTGTTTTCAGGATTGGTTTTGAGAGAACCGCTGACTCCTGGCTTTGCAGTCAACCACACACCTCTCCTTGCACATAATTATACAGAGGCTGGAGGGAGAAAGGCTCTTCAGGAGGCAGGTGAGTCCAGAGCCTCCGGTAAACGTATGCGTGAATCCCTAACCACGAGAGAACCCTCAGACAAGCAGAACCAAATACTATAGACAAGAAACATTCGAAATGTTGTGTGTCAGTTTTATTTTTTTCAGTCAACTGATTAAGAACTTATAATTGTCAGAGAAAAACATAAGGCAGACGGCAAATTCTAATTAAATGAACCTAAGCTATACCAATCACATCATCTTTTGTGCTGGTCTTTGTCTCAGACATTATTTTGTTATTCAGAGTTTAAAATCTAGATGGTATGAATTGTAAAAATTCTTCTGTTTCAGGGGGTAAACAACACTTGCTGTTCATTTCCTGTGTTCCTGCCAACAAACGCCAGAAAGACACAAAGCTCCAGCGCTGTGCTTGGCGAGCACATAAAGTGTGCCAGAAAATGCACAAGTCCCACAAGGGAAGTTCACTCGAAAGAGATTCCAGGAGACCGCCAACCCGTTATCCCGCACAAATGTGTGTAAGAAGTACTTTGCTGCTAGCAGAGGAAGCCGAAGAGACCTGTGCCAGCCCTACCTCGGCAGACTTCCCATCATACTCTATGTCAGGGAATCCTGCAATGGCTGTCCCCACCCTCACCCGGCCCCTGCAGCTGGAGAACCCCTCACCCAGCTGTGCTCATGCGGGTGTGCTGGCTGAGCCAGGCTCTGTGGCCCTCAGCGGGGCACAGGGCTGTACTGAGTACCCCTGCAGAGCCGCTGTTCTCGAACCTGGCTGCAACGACCCCAGACATCTTTAAAATGCTGATGCTCTAGCTCCTTCTACAACCAGAAATTTCACTCCAATTGATCTTGGAATGAGGCTTTGGTATATTTTTAAAAGGTCCCCAATATAAATCAGTAAATAAATAGGTCTCCAGACGGTTCTAAAGTGGAGCCAGGGCTGGGAAGTGGTGGGTCACATTTCCCTCCAGGCCCCAGCTGTCAGGGTGAATGGAACTCTACTTTTTTAGCTACCTAAATATTTGTTTTACTAAGTACTCTATTGGTTCTCCCTGCTTTGGTCGTGAAAAGGTGATCCCTAGCCCCTAAGGTATGTGTTATACATTCAGACATTTTATTATTTTTCACATCATCCTCCCAGGTGTAGGGAACACTGCTTCAAAGCAGCGAGACGCCCAGGAGGACGGAGGCCCAGGCTCTCTGGTCCCTTCTGTTTCCCTAGTGCTTGGAACCCGAGAGACATGTGAAAATTGTTTGTTGAGTGGGTAGATGATTGAACAGAGAAAGCCAAAACCATGTATTGGACTGCTGAATTCAAATATATTGAATGATAGAATCTAGATAAAAAAATCTCTGTGTGTGAGAATGCTGAGCTGAGTCTAATAAGATGACTCAGAGGTGAGTCTAAGGTCCAGCTCTTCAGTCCAAGGGGGCAGGCTCAGAAGATACCAAACATGTTCTCAGCAACACATGGAAAGAACTTAGCAGTTGCCCAGGAAAACAGTTAGAGCCCAAGGTCATATTATAGGTGTAGGATCTGGAATGCAGGAGAAAATCATCTCATTTTTGTTATTTTCTAGATCACATCTGTGGTACATGCAGTTCTAAAAAACATCATACGTAAAAACTAAAGAATATTTGCAGATGTCTCCTAGGATACTGGGAGAAATCAAACCATGTCACAAAGCGAATGATTACAGAGGTGGAGAAGTTTTACTTGGAGAAAGTTGGGGCAGAGAATGTTATCTTTCTTTATGTGAAGGTTATCGTTGAGAAGACAAACTGGAGTTATTCAGTGTGAGCCCAAAGAGTTAGACTAGGATCAAACTTTAATTCCATGCAGAGAATACTTTCCCAAGAACAAAGAACCCGAAGGAGGACTATGGAAAGGGCTACCTTGCACAGAGTGAGCTGTGGTGGCTAGAGGTACTCGGGCAGATGTCTGTACGTCAGTCGGGTGTCTAGCGGCTGTGGAGAAGCACTGGGGGCCTTGCTTAGATGCAGACAGTGCTTTAGCAGGTCCAGGGGGGAGCCTGATCTTGCCTGCTTTTCTGATGGGCTTCCAGGTGATTTGATTCAATGGCCTTGAAGGTCCTTTCCAAGTCTGAGAAACAGATGATCTCTAAGAAATAGATGCATATTCTCTCCCACACAAACGCCATGGCCTTTGACTTCTAGGTGTGGCCCTGTGGCAACCAGTTATAAGAAGAAAGCTTTGGGAAACTTCCTAAAAGTCCCGTGTGAATGACATGTAGCAACTTTTCCACCAGAGAGGAACAGACGGGAAAAATAGACTGTGATCATTGTTCTTAATTAAGAGGTGCAAAGATTACCGTTCTCTATTCTGGAAAACAGACCACATATTTGTAGGGATGGAGAATGAGTAACTCCTGTAAACTCTTTCTTGTTCCTTTTTGCTTTGTATACCTGTATAGATGGATTAGGAAGAAACTTGTCATTTTACCTCCCAAATAAAACAAAAGGAAATTGTGTGCATTTCCCAGGATTCTCAATTTCCGTCCTAATGAAAAGGGTCAGAGCATGTACTTCTCTTGCTGGAAACACCCCAGTAGTCCCTTACAGGACTTGAATGTAGGCTGGGGACACCATCCTCTGTCACCCCCACCTCCCCAAGTTTGGCAGAGGCTGCAGGCTGCAAGCCCGTCCCCAAAATTATTGCTTCTTTCCTCCTTTGTTGCAGAACCTCTGTCTTGGGGAGGAGGCACAGGACTTCCCAAAGCAAAAAAGAACCTGTTTCCTAGATTGCTTTGCTTATCTTCCTGATCCCTCTTTAAAATGCTAATAATGATAGAAAACGACATTCTACTTAGAAATAACATAGTGATACAAAAAGTTTCAATAAAGCATTGCCATTTTATTCAGGATATTGAAAAGGGTATGTTCAGTGACATAGTATCTTTGATCTTCAGCTGTGGTATCAATGCCTGAAGGAAGAAGCTGCATCTGGCTACAAAGTTCTGCAAGAATCACGAGTCTCCCCGTCTCTCGGTGGTACGAGGGACTGGCGGGGCAGGGGTCAGAGGAGGAGCATTGTCTGTCTTTGGTGAAAGTCGTGTCGTAGGTGTCATGGTAGGTCTTCTGTTCATTGGTGGGTTCCACTGGAGGAACGAAAATCAAGATAAAAGTGCAATATACAATATATACTCAACATATAAATATTATACAGCTATTATTACTTGCACAATTAGTTTTAAATTTACACAGGTAGGAAGGGAAGACTTTTCAACCAATAGCCTATTTTTTAAAAATTTTCATTAACTTGGTAGAAGAGGGCAAAAGGGGGATAAATGGTGATGGAAAGAGACTCGACTTGGGGTGGTGAGTACACAATTCAATATACAGATGATGTGTTATAGAACTGTATACCTGAAAACATATGTAATTTTATCAACTAATGCCACCCCAATAAATTCAATTAAAAATACTAAAAATTAATTTCATTAACTTATTACCAATTTCCTCTACTTCTTTGTAAATGTATGACAGTTAATCAGTGAAATTCCAGAAGTTTTCATTTGATCTTTAAAAAGATAATCATGTATTCTCCTCCCAAACTTGCTGTTCCAGCCAGTCCTCCTGGCAAGAACTAGAAGCAATGGACCCAAACATCTTTTTAAAGCATCTTCTGAAGGTAGCAGAATTCTAAGAAAAGTGAGGGTTTACGGACTAAAGCTTGCAGTGAGGCAGACTCCCAGGGCAGCACCTGACTATTCTTCTCAAGATGATTGACAATCCCAGAAGTAGTGGCTAAAAGGCTGAGAAGCTGAGAAGAGCTTTAGACAAATTCATTGTGTGGAGGATAGAAGCTCACATTCAGGTGCTGCCCGTGAAAAAGAGGACCCGGTAAATAACCAGGCTTATGGTCGGAACCCAAAGGAGCGTGCCCTGGGAACAACAGTCAGCCGGGGGGTTTGGTCTGATCACCTCAGTGTCTGGTTGATGGATGGCGGTCTGTGAACATTGTGCCCACAGCCTACATGCTAAGAGAAACAAGAAGAAATTCTCTTGGGAGAAGACAACTTTATCCAGAACTTCCAGTTGTTCTCTACAATTTTTAAAAACCAGTGTTCATTGTTCAATCAAAAATAAACAGGCTACAAAAGGTGGGGGGTGGGATCCAAAGGTCTGAAGATGGAGGAGTGAGGGGGGAGTGGGACACTCAATTGAAAAGAAAAAGGAAAAAGTCGATAATAGAAGCACACTCTCAGGAGAGCCAAACAATGAACTCATCAGACACTAACTTGAAAAGGTCTATGCTTAAAATGTTCAAGAAATTAAAAGACAGATAGTGACTTTGACATCAAATGAATATTTTTGAGCTGAAAAATATAATAACTGAAATTAAGAATTCAAATGGTTTCATATCAGACTGAACACAATGAAGGTAGAATTAATGAACGGAAGAGGCCGCGGCAGGGAAAAAATAAAAGGATGGGAGATAGAAAAAGAGCACATAGGACATACGAGGATCAGTGTGAAGGCTGAAGGGGAGTTCGAAGTTTAAGAAGAGCACAGAAAGAATGGCAGGGAAGTAATCTTTGGTCAGATAATTGTTAAACATTTTCCAAAACTGATGAAAATTTCAAGGAGCACTGTGATTCTTAGGCAAGATCATTAGAAACAACTACACATTAAAGTAAATCTTCTGAAAAACAGAAACTAAACAAACAATTTTTGAAATATTTTCAAAATAAAAATCAGGTACATTTAAAATAAATTTTTTTCTTAAAAACTTTCCTTCTCAGATATTTTTAGTAGGAAACACATAATCGAAGTTTAAGAGGACTATTAGTTAATAACTGTCTTTAAAAAATTGAAACATTTTTCAGAGTCACAAGTTTTCATTCTCTCATTGACTAGCAATTTTATTGGTCTGTGAAACATTCACAATTCATAAATAATGACTTAAAGTTTTTTTTTAAAAACATGTAAGTGGCAAAAGTAGCCACTATGATGATAACAAAACTTGCAAACATGAGTTCACATTTCCTATGTCTTTCCCTTGTTTTCTTTTTTCTTTTTAAAAGATTTTATTTATTTTTAGACAGAGGGGAAGGAATGGAGAAAGAGAGGGAGAGAAATATCATGTGTGGTTGCCTCTCATGTGCCCCAACTGGGGACCTAGCCTGCAACCCAGGCATGTACCCTGCCTGGGAATTGAACCAGTAACCCTGTTATTCACAGGACAGCACTCAGCCCACTGAGCCACAACAGCCAGGGCTTTCCCTTGTTTTCTTGAACCTTGATTCCTCTTTCAAGTCTTGGTAACAACAGAAAAATAGAAAATAAAAACTTACACAGTAGTTCCATTGTTTAAGTAACCACTGCAAGAAAAGAAAAAAAAAGTTACCTGACATTTAATACTTAAGAAACTTTGTTCCAGTTCAAAAGTATTTTTAAATGTTTTGAAGAAAATAAGGTGCATCAAAGACAAAATGCCAAGATTGCTTTAAGATCCGTGATTAGTAAAGAAGCTTGTTGTGATGTAAATTGGACAACTGTATTACAGAGAAGGGAGTTGAGAGTTAGCTGAGATGACTGACAGTACAATAATTTCCCAGAAACAGTGATTTCTCTCTGCCTTTCTGTTGAGACTAAGAAGGAAAGCAAAGTCTAGAGCCAAGGTGGGGAGCAGAGAGCTGTGTGCTTTGGCGATCTCTCTGAGCAGAAACCTGGGCTTGCAAAGATAACCCAAGCACCTCCAGAAAGATGCAAAGCAGCAAGCAATATTCTTGTGACCGAGAGGTCATACTCTATAGATCAAAATCCCTGCTAAAGATAATTACTGAAAATAAGTATAAAATTATCTCAGAGCTTGCCTGGAAAAAGAAGTAGAAATTTGTCAGTTGAGATTAAGTCTTCTAAAAGGAAGGAACACATATAACTTTTTATGAGGAATTTTGATTATTAAAATGAATATATTTAACAAGTTTACAATGTACTACATCAATACTACATGGGATCATTCTTCAATGGGCCCTAAAATATAAAGACAAAATAATAAGTTGCAGAAACCAAAATATTCTGGTGAGTTCTGAGTTCTAGTTAATTAACTTCTATTTAAGTCATATTATGCTAAACTTGCAAAAGAAATTTCATGACTTATGTTATCCCTATTTGCAAGCAGAGGTATCTAAACTAGTTGTCTATTGAGAAAGGTGGTGTTCACCCAAACGCAAGGTGACTCGGGGCTGGTGTAGAAAACTTCCACAGGCCTGGAGAGGGTCTGTGTCTCCGGAGATGATTCTCCCAGCGGGCTGGGGCTGCCCACAGGATTCCTAGCTATGCCAATCAGGCCATTTCCTATGTTTTCTACCTTAGATTTTTAGTTTCCACCTCAGACTGAATCTTATAATCATACTTTATATTCTTGAAAATGTCAAATATTTTCTCCCTCAGTCAAATCTTTCTAGCAGACAGCAGACATTCCTAATTTAGGTTGTTTTTTTTTTTTTAAAGGGAGAACAATTACCTTCCAGCACAAGGCATGATAACGTTGAATTCCAGAAGGAAACTCTCGTATCTGTGGAAAGTAAGAGCAGACTATGGGTACTGAGGAAATTGATAGCAATGATAGTAAAATTAATTAACTAGGAAATTTAGACTCTGAGTTCCTTGAAGGCAGGGACTGCATTTTGTCGTCTGTGGAACCCTGGCACCTGCGTGACTGACCATCTCCAATATGAATTCAACAAAAATTGGTTCATAGAATGAGTGGATAAACTTGCATACGTTAATGTCAGCCACTAATCCTTTTTGATACCACAAGTATTATCTCAGGTAATTTTCTCAGCCTATTTCACTCTTCTTTCTTCCCAATAACAAGTTGGGCTGTAGTCTGGGTTCACCTACTGCCCCCCTGAGCTACTGATGGTGTTCAAGTTCATCAAGGGCTTCTCCAGAGCCATCACTGCCCCCAGTGAGTGCCACTGGCTTGCACAGTGGTTCTCAGCGTTGGCTGCCCAGTGGAATCATCGCCTGGGGAGATTATAAAAGCCTGGTTGCCTGAGTCCCAGACCAGGCCAGTTAAGTCAGAATTTTTTTGTGTGTTGTGGGGAACCCAGACATCAGGACTTCTTAAAGTTTCCCAAGCAATTCCACAGTGCAGCCAACAATGAAAACTGCTGCTCTGCTCTGAGACTAGGAGATCTTTCCCACTGCGCTTTATTCAAATTTTTTGCTTTTTAAATAAGATCCTTCAAGACAGGTTAAAATAGTTTTGCTTTTAGTTCAAAAAAAAAAAGAGACAACAATGAAAATGAAGATTATGACAGATCCCAATGAAGGTTTTTTCCCCCCCTTTGAGGACTGAGTATAACTGGAAGTTCAAAATGCATGAACCAAGGCTGTCTTGCAGAAATAAACATTAAGAGGTTACTTACTGACGTGCAGTGAGCTGTGACCAAAAGGAAAGTGATCAGAAGCACCTCTTTCATCTTTAACTCTGCAAGTAAAACAAGAGTATTATTTCTTAACGTGGGAAATGGAGCCCTTTCCTACTTACGCAGCATGGCGCTGGTGTAGACACATTATTCATGCTATTAAGGAGCTTGAACTGAAGGTCATGCTGTTGGGAACCAAAGGGTGTACAGATCTTAAAAATTGGAATGGAGATTATGATGCAAATTCCTTAAAATGGCATGTGTCCTAATTCGGGATGTACATCACACACACACACATTCAAATGCAATGTAAAACATTTAATGTTTATTAGGAGTATTTTCCCAGTGAGTCCTAAAGAACATTGGTCTATTCTATTAACTGCTCATAAAGACACAGCTTTAAAAATATTTATCATTTCTTTTGATTCTTACAATGACTTTGAAAGGGAGATATGACTAGTATAATAGCCACTTAGAAGTGAGTATTTTTCCTGTCTACACACGTATAATATGAGGTGGACTGTTTGTTTATTTGATGAATTTGTAAATTCCCATAGGTACAAAAGGTGTCTGTTTTCTATTGTATCATGGTGACTTTTATTTTATTTCAATCACTTTCATTTTTCATGGAAACAAGAAATATTCCAGTGTTAATAATACACCTTTTAAATGATATACAAAATGCCTTTTTTTTATTGTTTCAAGGGAAGAGAGATGAGACTTCTAAATATAAATATAATTGCTATATTTCTTCATCAGCAGAATATTATCATTTTCATCAAGAGTGTATTAACTGACTCATTTTTATAAGACATGCCATTCATGGTAACTGTCTAAAATAAAAATTCTGCCACTTGAAATACTTTTTACAAAGAAGGCTATAAATGTAAAATTAAAACAAAACAGGACATAAAGTAAAAACACACACCCAACAATCTTAGATTTCAGAACATATTCTGAACCAAATTGCCAATGTCTGATTTAAAAAATCCATCTTCAAGGTTAAACAATATTTGAAGTGGGAAGAGAGACTTCAAGAAATGATATGAAGATCAAGTTTATGTAACTATCATTGCCTCTCAGGAGGGCCTACGTTCTTCATGTCCCTCTCTGATAAGGGCTGATGTTGCCCATATTTTTCCTTACATTGCAAAAATATGGAGGAGAAAAAGACTGTACATTTGCAGAAACCTTCTAAAATTTCATTATATAGAGTTTTGTTACTCTTCTTTTTCTGTAATTTGTTTTCAGTCATTAATTATTGTAAAGCCCTAACATAACCCAGAGCAAACATCAGAGTAACATATTTAAAATAAACATACAGGTGAGCATGTAATACAATAAAGAATCAAATAAAAACATATGCCATGACTATAAACATGAACTACATTAAACTAAATTCTTTAATTTGCAACCTTTCCAGTTGCCTGTGTCTCTTAAAAAATGATATAATTTATAATTAGAAAGATACTACCTTGTATGTCAGGAAGAATGAAATGTCCAATATCATTAAGATTTCCTTTGAAGTCTCACTTCAAATGATCTGGATAATTAAAATATATTTATATATGTAGAAATTAATGGCGTGTAATATTGGCACATTAACAAAATGGATTCTGATGACCCTCATTTACATAGGGATGGAACAAAGATTTCCTATCAACACTCATTCTTTGTGGGGCTAAGACCTTTGTATTTGATCATAATACATTTTTGTGGTTATTCAAGACACATGAATAATTCTTTCAGGAGATTCTAGGGTTTTGCTAATGAACAATGAGAACAAATAATTGCAACAACTAGAAAAGTACCGTAATGAATTCATAGTTTGGCTAGGAAATGCACCTTGAGAATTTCAACTTAAAAGACTTAAAATAAATCCACTGAAATACATGAGTCATGCATTTACAGAGCTAGGTTTTCTTCCCCCACCTCATTCAGTGGGAAAGCAGCCTTTTGACCTCGGTAAAGGGAGGGCACAGTAGCCTGAGAGCCAGCCCTCCGTGTGCAGAGAAGCAAGTTTAAGTAGAACAACATAGTAAGGGGGCATTAGAGCAACCAGTGTCTGGTTAACGCATTAGGGGACGCCAAGACTTGGATAGTTGGGTGGGAAAGAAGGTTTGAGTGAAAGAGAAAATTTCTGGTTCCTTAGCAGTGTGGGAGCAGACAAACGAGGGGATGGGAACAGGGGTCCTGACTGATTTGTTTGGACAACCAAGCATGAGGAGGGCTCCCTTTGCCTCCTCGGAAAGGCAGGCAAAATATAATCAGTATAACTTAGAAAGAGCTTGGATGATTGAGTTCCTATTGTGTCCACACTTGGAAAATCCATTAAGAGAGACATAAAATATTTGGGTGTTTGACGTGTTTTCTTTCTGGGCTAGATTATGAGTGGATTTAGGCTGGTGTTGTAAACCACTGGGTGTGTACTTGCTGAGACTGGCACAAAGGTTGGTTTTCTTGAAGTTAGTAGGTATGACTAAGTCAAGAAGCCGGTCTATACTGCTAATCTACATTCTCTTAAAAAAAGGGGGGTATCTAATTTTTGAATAAAATTTATTTCATCTTATAAAACCAACACATGCCCCTCAGTAAATTTTGACCATAGGGAAACAGCTACAATTCGCCCTGGCTGGTGTGGCTCAGTGAATTGAGTGCTGGCCTAAGAACCAAAAGGCTGCTGGTTTGATTCCTAGTCAGGACACATGCCTGGGTTGTAAGCCAGGTTCCCAGTTGGAGATGTGCAAGAGACAACCAATTGATGTTTCTCTCCCTCTCTTTCCTGCTCTCTAAAAATAAATAAATCTTCAAAAAAGAAAACAGCTACAATTTGGCAATTTTACTTCTCTGTATATCCAAGAGAATTGAAAACATATGTCTACATAAAACAGTAGTAAAAGAATGTTTATAGCAGCATTATTCATAATAACCAAAAAGTGGGAACAATTCAAATATTTATCAACTGATGAATGAGTAAACAAAATGTGGTATACCTGCACAATGGGATGTTGTTCAGCAATAAAAGGAAGGAAGTACTAACACTAAAAGGAAGTTATAACATGGATGTACTTTGAAACATCATGCTAATTATACAAGGAGTCAAATACAAATGGCCACGTGTTATATGATTCCGTTTATATGAAATGTCAAGAATAGGCAAATACATAGAGACAGAAAGTAGATAAATAGTTGCCAAGGGGCTGGGGAGTGGGGGATGGGATTGTGAGCCATAAAAGAATAAACTTTAGGAATTGTGAATTATATCTCAGTAAACGTGTGTGTGTATATAAATATATATAATATTGATTATATATATTTATATAAGTTATACTGATTATATTGGTATTATAAATATATATAAAACCAGTCAACCACTCATGATCCTAACACTTAGAGATGACCTCTGGTAACTTTTTGTTTCATTTTCTTCTAGCCTTTTCTTTTATTTTTATTTTTATTTTAATTATTGTTCAAGTACAATTTTCTATCTTTTACTCCCATCCCAGCCCACCCACCCAGCCCTCTAGCCTTTTCTTTAGCATATTACCTATGTAGTAAAAATCTTAATGAAGTCTTGCCTTTCTTTTTTAACATAATATGCCAACTATGTAACTATAAACTCTTTGTAAACACTAAATTTAGCAGACACTTAATAGTTAACTGACTGAAAGACAACAGTGAAAAAAGAGGAAAAAGGGTGTAACAAAATATAGTAGACCAAAGGTCCAGGGACAACTTTCTTGTCTGCTACCCAGTTCTACTGTTTTTCCACTTCACCAGATTTTTACCTGTAAAGAAATGCATAGTTCTTTTTTTTTTTAAAGATTTTATTTATTTATTTATTTTTAGAGAGGGAAGGGAGAGAGAAAGAGAGAGAGAAACATCAATATGTGGTTGCTGGGGGACATCGCCTGCAACCCAGGCATGTGCCCTGACTGGGAATCGAACCTGCGATGCGTGGTTCGCAGCCCGCGCTCAATCCACTGAGCTACACCCGCCAGGGCAAGAAATGCATAGTTCTTGGATTAGAAGGAGGGAGTTACTCCTGCTGACAAGTGACAAATAGGAACTATTTTTATATGGGTCATTCCCAGTATAAAAATGACCCAGTATGGGTCATTTTAAGTATGTAACAGATGCAAATGCAATTGTATTGATAATAGCCATACAATCAAAATTAAACTTTCACTACGATATGAAGAGGCAGAATGGACTGTAGTAGAAAGAGCACTGGATTTAGCGTTGGAAGGACTGGCTTTCAGTCCTGGCTCCACAGGTTAATTGTTCTGTGACCTACAGCAAGTAACTAAAATTTCTCCAAGCCTCGGTTTCTCCATCTCTGAAATGGCATTTCTATCACCTTTTTTAGTTACTTCTAAGGGTTTTGTGAAAGTCAACTAAAAGCTATATGCAAGTGACTTCAAATTTGTAAAATTCTACAAAAGAGTAGAAAATACAATAAAAAAATGGAATATCAGCTCCAAATTATGAACTAAAGAAACACTTCAGTAAATGCTATATTATGGGCTTTTAAAAGAGAGAAATAGGGATTGAAGTACAAATGGTGTCTTTGTTCTACACAACTCTATCATGTCTCAGAGGACTGCCTGGGGACATAAAAAGGTCATAACTTTCAAATGCCATTTGTGTAAATGAAGGATAAGCCACAGAGGTGAGGAAACAGAAGGCCTCTGAGAGCACCAGCAGAGGAGTGGCACAAGGTCTGACCTGGCCTTGACCGTCTTTCTTCTTTCCTCTCCTCTCCCTCTTTTCTCCCTCTCCCCGGGTCCCCCCCCCACCCTCCCTTCCTTCTCTCTTACCCTCCTTCCTTTAAAAACCATTTATTGTGAACCTGAAAATACAAAATGATAGGTAAGATATATTTTCTTCCTATTGAGCAATGAGTTAACAGGAAAGAGACTCGTGAATAATTAAAATACAGTGTGGTAAGTGCAATGATATAGACACACGCAGGGTGTTATGGTATATAGAAGAGGAAAACCTGGCTCAGAAGGCTTCCTGGAGGGGAAGATGACTCCACTGCATCTTAAGTGATAAGCAGCATTTACCCAGGATTAATAGGGAAGACAAAGAAGACATTCCAGGCAAAGGGGACAGCATGAGCAAAAATGTGGAAGCGAGACATAACATGGTGGATTTATGGAACCACAAATAGTTCAGTCTTACTGAAGGATGACGAGGCAGAACATGGCAGAAAAGTCTGCACACACAGGGACGTTCTAGGAATCCTGACTAGTTGGGTGATTTCGAAGCCAGAACAGGTGAGCAAACACAGTTAAGTTCTGAGTTCTCCCTTAGGAAAGAGGGAATGTAGTAGTTAAAAAAAGTCAAAAGTACAATATTAAAATGGGGGTGGGAATCTCAACTCATATGTCAAGTGACTAATTTTTTTCCTATAGAAAAAGTTCTTAAAGAAAAAAAAATGAGTGAGTCAGTAGAAAAATGGACTAACATGAATGAGCAGTTCCCAAAGGAAAAAATGCAAATGGATGGCAAATTGACATTCAAAACACATGTACCCTTTGACTCAGCAATTCTACTTCTGGAAATTTGCCTTGCCTATACAAGGGGACATAGAAACATGGACAAGAATGTTTACTGAATTATTATTTATAATTGCAAAAGATTGGTCAACAAATATCCATCAACTGGGGACCGATTAAATAAATTATGGGAATCCATATAATGGACTATACTAAACAAGCCACTAAAAAGAATGAAATGTGAGTGTTAAAAAAAATCACCAAAATACATTGTTTGGTGAAAAAAAAAACAAGGAACAAATAATATAGTTTCACATGTGCTTTTAAAAAGGTATATACTGGTACACTTATATGAAATTTTAAACAGGCCCAGAAGGATGAACAAACTGTTAACAATGGTTTCTCCTTAGAAGGAGATCTTTTTTCATTTTATACCTTTTTATATTGTTTAAATTTTTTACCCTATATATTACCTGCATGAAAAAAAATTAAAATATATGTCAGTAATTGTTATGAGTTTAGCATGTTATAAAGGACTGTGCTTATCCCAAAAGCGAAGATAATTTGCTGAGTAATATTCAGGAGACCTCTTTAGAGTAGAGATCTAGAACATTCTGCTGGTGATATTCCAGAGATCACTTTGGATCCAAAATATCCGCCCTCTCCCCAGTTCCAAGGGGAATGATGCCAAACAGTTCTGCTCTTCAATCCCAGCTCTCCTATTGCTCTGTCTACATCTGTATTAGAAATCTCTTCTCTTACTTGAGTTAACAAGAGTTAGTTCCTTTCAACCAAAGGACCCCAAGTAAAAAAGTTGTAAAAAATTAATAGTTTGACTTTCTAGGTCCTTAAACATATAGACTACTGATAGATTTTCTGACCAGGACTATAGGAGATATACTATTGTACTAACTAGTTAACTAGCCCCCAACAGAATTATGTCTAAAGAGACATTTACTGATTAGTAAGGGCTTATAACCAGATCATTCTCCAAGTAAAATGGGAGAAGTGGAAAAACAGAGACATTCAATGACTATTGATGATAAGTAGAATGAAGGAAAATTGTCTGGGGGACTTGCTCTCCCCTGAGATGGAGGGTGGGGCAGAAGTGGCCACACAGGCTATAGCCACCTCTGGCTATCAAGGGACAGAGCCATGAGAATTTCATTAGAAGGAAGTCTAGGCTGGACATGAGAGATATGGGAGGGGGAGAGCCTTTCACATGCAGCACCGGTTCCCAAGTGACAGTCGATGGACAAGTGGCCTCAGATCTATTTGGGCAGCTTTAGCCATCTGTGGGGGGCAGAATAATGGCCCTCCCCAAAGAGGGCCAGGCCCTAATCCCCAGAACCTGTGAGGATGCCCCTTTCCATGGCAAAGGGGACTTTGCAGACATGATTAGGTGAAGGGCCTTGAGAGGTTGTGACTACCCTACACTACTATGCAACCAGGGTCCGTGGAATAACCAAGGCCACTAAGAGCAGACGAGGGAGACAGAAGAGGTCAGAGTGAGGTGGCGTGAGACCACCTGCCACTGCTGGCTATCGAAGTGGACAGGTGGGTCATGAGACAAGGAGTGTGAGCTCCGGAAGGTGGGAACAGCAAGGGAACAGATTCTGCCCTGGAGCCTCCAGAAAGGAAGGAAGGCAGCCCTGCAAAGACCTGGATTTTAGCCCAGCAAGAAGGCCTGTCTATTGGATTTCTAACCTTCAAAACTGTAAGATGATAAATTCACCTTGCTTTATTTGTTATAGCAGCAATAGGAAATAAACTCACCATCTACAAGTTCTGAAGCCCCGTCCCAGGTGAGTCTGCCTCAGCATTTTTTAAAAGCTGGTGGTTGTACAAGTTTGGGGAACCCTGCTTAGAATATATCTTTAAATCTATTAAGGAGAATGTCATGTGGGCAAAACTTTTTGTCTTTGGAGATCTCATTTTTCTAAGGCATGTTCCAGCAAATAGTCCTCCTGATAGAAGGGACTGAATGTGTGGTAAAGTGACCAGGAAATACGAAAATCAAATTTTAATCCATATTGATTTCAAGTGAATTTGGTAAATGTGTTAACACTTTCCTGAGTTCTATTATATCATCTACTTCATGGAACAGTTCATTCCAAACATCTCTCAGGTAGAGAGATAATTTTTGAAATTCTCTTTTATAGTTGAAACCCTTTTTATTTCAAAATTCAATACACCCAGCGGGTATCCAGTGAGCGATTCCTGGGAACGATGCACACCAAACCTCAGGTTCATTCAGGGCAGCGGCCCAGGGCTTCCCGAGGGGGCCGTTGGCTGTTGGGTCTGTGCTCTCACCTAAACGCCAGTTATCCTCCTCCTCAGAGTAAACACGCTCACAATGTGATTACAGTGGTTAAAACTGCTTACTTCAGACACGCGTTCACATTTTGTCATAAACACCTTGGAGTCTTCTGTGTTGGGATGATCACAGCTCCAGCCTCTGTCTCCAGCTATAATTGTTGCTCCGATTGAGGGAAAAGCAAAACAAAACAGAAACCCTCTATGGTAGAGGTTTTCAGTGTGGCCACACATCAGACTTACTTTTAAAAGTAATTGTTGATGCAATTATTCTGATTCGATTGATCGGGAATGGGACCCAGGCATCCGTGTTTTTAAAGGCAGTCTAATGTGGAGAACCCCTGTTCTAAGGGACTTGAACCCTGGGGTGTCTGTCCTGCCGCCTTCCTTGTGAGACTCGAGACCCCTGAGAATTCCTGCTTCAGGTGCTTGCTGAGGTATTGGAAGGGCCAGCAGCAGGCACCTTGGCCTCTGGAACATGATCCCTTCTAAAAAAGCCAACAGGACAATGTTTTTAAAAACTTTGTTGCGTAGAGTTAAGGATGGCCCAGGGAGTGCTATCTTGTACTTACTCCCAGTGGCTCATGAAATGGATACGTTACTGCAGGATTGCTGCTGAACGCTCGGAGGAAAGATGGACAGCAATGACAGCCCAAAGTTTAAACGGGCACGAACTTCTAGAAGGCACAGGAAACAGGTGTTAGTGAGGGCACGAATAAGGGCCCCATGTGTAGCTCTCTGGGAAGAACAATCTCTCACTAGCTTACGGACGATGTGTGTGGAGAGAGGCTGTTTGGGCTGATGCTGACCGTGCAGCTCACACAGCGTACTCCGGAGCTCCCAGCTCTGTTTGCACTTGCCGATGGGCAGCACAGCCAACCACACAGAGACCAGCCTTCCAACAAACACTGCCGTGTCCCTCGCTCCACAGACACGGCGAGGCAGTTTCCATGGGTCCTGCCAGGAAAAAGGTAAACACAGAGGAAATGTCTGAAATGCCCCTACCAGACTGGGGGGAAGCCCAGCATTCAGTGGGCAAAGCAAATTCTCCCTAGTTAGGCTGAGGGGCTTATCTTTAGCCAGAACCATAAATATAAATGGGGAAGGAACAGCCTAAGTTGATGAGGGAAGTATTTGCTTGGGAGATTAGACCTAACCAAAAAAAAAGAAAGAAAAAAGCAGTCATAAAGTGAAGAGGCCCTCAAGTAAGATCCCATTTGCTTATGCAGAGACAGCCCTGCCAACTAACCACCTGTCACCTACAAAAGACAAGGTGCATGCAGGGGAGGGAGAACGGCCTTTGCTCTAGGTACAGTGCCACGCGCTGTTCCCAAGGTGTCATGGAGCCAAGGGATGTAAAAATGCTTTACGTGAACTGTAAAGTGCAATACGAATTTGATGGTGTGGTTCACCACCTGGCTCCTCAAAGTGTAGCCTTCAAACCGGTATCATCAGCCTCTCCTAAGTGCTTGCTAAAATGCTACTGAATGTGCTTTTGTTAAAAAAAAAAACTTATTGCAATAAAATGTCCATAGCATACACTTTGCCATTTTTACCATTTTAAAATGTACAGTCCAGTGGCATTGAGTGCATTCACATTGTTGTGCAACCTCATCACTCCATCTTCAGAACTTTTCATCTTCTCTTTGTACCCTGCGTGGGCTTTTAGACAAGGTCCTCAGGTGATTCACAGGCACATAAAAGCTTAAGAAGCACTGCTCTAGCGGGCTTCTGGCTGTAGATCCGGTAGTGAATGGAGTCATAATGGTGGACGCTGTGCTATGCATTTTTTCTTTCATTTAATCTCACTTAATCTTCCCAGCAAAATTTGAAGTCAGTACATCATGAACCCCATTTAACAAACAGGGAAACATTTAAGCTCTTTACCCAAGGTTGCCCATCTGGAAAGGCGTGGATCTGTGATATCACTTGGCATCTATGATGCCAGAGTATATGCTTTCCTTCCTCGGACTTCCTCTGGGCCCAGAAAGATCCCATCCAGGTGCTTGCATTTGAGAATGTGTTGAGAAAGAAGGAAGGCCCAATATGTAGAGGGAAGAAGCAAAATAAGAGCCCACCGCAAGTGAACCTTTATTTTCGTGGTTTTACACAGCTCATGCATGGAGTGCAGAGACTTGGAGAATCTGAACTCTGCTTTCCCAGCATTATTTTATTTTGTCTCTTCAGAAACTGCACTCATTTATCCTGGACTTTTTTTTCCTTTCTTAGGGGTTTCAACTGATCCTATTTCTCTCTTTACAGAACTTTCAGGAAGAAACAGGAATATTGAACAGGAAATCACTGCTGGGGAATTCCATGCTGGGTAGAATGATGTGGCCGGCTCACTGCCCTCCTGCCCAAACCCCATGGCTTTGGGGCTCAACATGACTCAGGAGCAAACTCTGGAAGGTCTGACTTGGAATATGACTCAGGAACTCGGACCTGTCTCTCTGGCTCATATCTGAAACTAGGAAATTAAAAAAACCCACATCTTTTGTAATCAGAAAGAGAATTCTCCTATAAGGAAGGAAAACACAATGGAAATATCTGAAATTGCCTAACTCTTCTTGTGTCAGCAACTGGGAGGTCAGAAATGGCCAGATGGCCACAATGGCTGTGCAGCTAGACATGGCCTGTCCTTCTAAGCAGTGACCACCTAGAAGGTACCTTTGGTCATTAAAAGTTACTTGAGAACTACTCCAACCACAACCCAGTTGTCTTAATGACTGTGCAGAACTACTCATTGACCAAAGATCCATTTGACGAATGGTTATCAACCCTGGTTGTACAGTGGACTCAATCACTTGTGAAGCTTAAAAAAAAAAAAACACCTTATTTCAGGACCCACACATAAAGATTCTATGTGTGAATAAATGAACTAGTGTTATCACAGAAGCAACTATTGGCACTTGGGTAGTACTTTATGGGTTTCAAAATACTCTTTTATATGCGTCTCCCATTTAAATCTCATGACTCCCTTAGAAAATACCACTGAACGGTGCCCATTTTACAGATGAGGAAACTAAGTCTTAATGAGATCAGGTGATTTTTCTCCCTACCAAATTATAGAACACTAATGGATGAACTGTGTTTATTTAACTCTTGCCCACTCAGAAGTTCAAAGACCGCAGTGGTTCTCATCTGCCTCCAGCTGTGTCCTGAGAAAGTTTGATTGTTCATTTTCTCAAGTATGTCATTTATTCCTCCCACCTTAACATTGATGTCCAATTTTAAACAATGCCTGTTATTGAAAAACTCAAACCAAAACTATAAAGAGGATAGCATAATTAACCCTCATATTATCACCACCCGGCTTCAGCAATGATCAAGTCAGGGCCAGCATGATTTCATCCACCCCCCAACACTGTCCCAATTTTAAAACAAATCCCTGTAATATTTCAGTGTGTTTCTCTAAGGACTTAAAAACAAAATAACTTCAATATCACTATCATACCTAAAAAAAAAAAAAACAAAAAACAGTAATTCCTTAGTATCATCAAATATCCAGCCAGTATTCACATATCTCTAATTGTCTTAAAATTTTTTTTTCTTTGATTAGGGAATCTAAATAACTTTCATACATTGAAGTTGCTTGATGGAGCTTTAAGCCTCTTTTAATCTGTAAGTTTCCCTTTACCTCTTTTTGTCTTTTTGTCTCCTTGTAATTTATTTGTTGAAGAAACTAGGCCATTTGTCCTGTAGAGTCCCCAGTCTGGACTTTGCTGATTACAAATGCTTACTGACAGGAGACAGACTCCCCCAGGCCCTCCAGCACCTATCACTTAGTAGGTAGATCCAGAAGCTTGATGAGATTTGGGTTGGGTCGGATTTTTTTTTTCTCTCAAAATTTCTTTCCAGGTGCTAGAAAGGTTTTGTGGAAGGATAGAAATTTTTAAAACAAAACCAGTTGTCATGGCTAGGCCTCTAACACACAGGAAGTCACGGCTCAGAATCAAGAAGCTTGACTTTGGCCATGGTGTGCCCAATTTCTGCAGGAGGATCTCTTTCCTGACCGGGTCCAGGTTTAGTCCTGCCCCTCAGAGGTGCTGCCTCCACTTCCCCGCGCCTGCGTCTCTTTCCTTGCAGCACCTGAAGGCGTTCGTTCTACGGGAGTCGACGGCTCCCTGAGACCAGATAACGGGATTTCTCGCTAGTCGGTGATGAGGAAATAGTGTATGTAAGTCTTTTCCAGCAGCTATTGTTACCACACAGCGTTTGCTCAGAGTGACATCTAGTGGCGTTAAAAAATAATTTATTGAGGTGTAGTGGCCCTTTTTAAAAGGGCAATCAAATTGTATTTTGGTTTTTCAATATGTATTTTATTGCATTTTCAATTACAAACATATCTTATAATCATAAGAAAAACCTCAAAAGATACTGGATAATAGTAGCCCTGGCAATTAGATTTGTTTTCAAAATTCCACTCGAAACTTTCTTGGTGTACCATGTAAGTAGGAAGTGAAAATTTCACATGAACCCACATCCAAGACTAACCACAGATAATGGTAAATTATTCTCCTTAAAATCTATATATTATTTCATAGAATTAGGGGAGATCATAATTTATTCATCCCATCCCTCATTAGTGGTCTTTAGATTCCAGTGTTTTTGATATTACAAACAATGCTGACAAAAATACTTTTTGTTCATAAGGTTTTTGTACTCTTGAGAATTTTTCTGCAGACAGTCAGATGGAAGTGGAATTACTGGGTCAAAGAGAATAAGCATTTTTTGCACCAATTTATGACTCAACCAATAATGCATGACGGTGCCTCTTTACCCACAAGCTCACACTACCAGAATATTATTACTTAAATAAAAATCTTTATGCAGTTCAGTTTTTTACGTTTCTGTTAAAAAAAGAAAAAAGATTTTTTTGTTGCCATGACTTGATTGGATTCTGTCTGATACAGTTTCTTCTGACCATTAATCTTTCTGGAGACATTTAATACTGAATTTGTAACCTGGTGGTAGGTTCCAACTTAGGAATAAGAATTGTTTTCTACCCTTATTAATATTCATTAAATATTCATCATACTCAAATACTATTTTGGAGGGCTGCACACAGAGGTGAACAGGACACTGTAGGAGACCATTCTGTGTGGCGTGGGCCCAGCTCCCACTGGGAGATGCGCAGGACCCACGTTCACGGATAGGTTCTCCCATGGGGAACCAGGCCTGCAATGTGCCTAGGCCACTTTGAGTCTTGCTTTTTGCTAAAAACTCCCTCACCCTGATTTGTAGCAAACATTTACTGAAGAGTAACTTCCTAAAATCCATACTAAACCTTCCAAGGATGAGTGTAGCCGGTTCAACCACTTTTGCCTTTTCATTTGCAAATATCACTCTTTTGTGATGTGATTAGCAGCATTGGCTCCTTTGTTTTCTGTAAAAGGTAACCACCTAAAGTGAACCTATGCATAGTAATTGAGGACCATGATGTAATGGGAGGAGAAACCCAATAAAGGCCTGTCATGGCAGAGGCTGCGGCTTTTGCTCCCCTTGAGAGAAAAGCCATGCTGTCCCTTTTCCTCCATCAGACTTGGTGTCTGTCTCCATCAGTCCATGTGAATGTCTCATTTCATCCATAATGACACGGACACTGCGGGCCGGTGTCTGCATCAGGACACGAACCTGCTCTCTGTTATTAGGGAGCTCACAGACCCTGGAGGAGACTGGCAAGTCCGTGACTGTTGTGGACTCCCCTGGAAGGAACCCAGGCAAGCTGGTGGCCAAGGGAGAGAAGTGAGCCATGGGTCAAGGAAAAACTTCAAAGAGGAGAAGGCATTTGAGCTGGGTCTTGAAGCATGAAGCCAACCCAACCAAGGAAAGAACAACTCAGGGACAGAGAACCAGAACGTGAAAGGCATGGTATAATTTGGGGGCCAGAGGAAGATCCAAGTGACTGGAAGGGATTTGGGAAGCAGCTCAGATTTGAAACTGTAGTGCAGGGCACAGGCTGCATCATAAAGTTTGGACTTTATCTGTAAGAATGATGTTTCTCAAAGTCTGGACACTTATTTTATTTTTAAAGATTTATTTTTAGAGAGGGGGAAGGGAGAAAGAAAAAGGAGAGAAACATCAATGCGAGAGAGAAACATCGACCAGTTGCTTCTCATTGGTGCCCTGACTGGGGACCAAACCCACAACCCAGTCATGTGCCCTGACCAGGAGCTGAATCGGCACCCTTTTGCCTTACGGAACAATGCCCAACCAACTGAGCCACGCTCACATCAGTCAGGGCGGGCACTTTTCTTTTAAGAGAAAACATTATCTCAATACTATAGTTGAAAAATCAATTTTATTTGCCATAAGATATCAGAAAAACAGATTTAATTAAAAAAGAAAAAACTCAAATGAGTAGATTTGAAGCACCTTAAATTAAAATTCAATTAAATATAATAATGAATCTAATGTGTTTACAAAAATGCATGCCTAGGACTATCTTCATCTGAGGAAAAATAGTTTATGATCAATGAGTAATATAGAAATTCAGCTCTGTATAGTTTAATTTAAGGCTGAGAGTTACCATATTTTGCCATATATAATGCATGCTTCTTGCTCAAATTTGTGAGGGAAAAATAAGGTATGCATTACACATGGGTATAATGATTACATACCATGGGTATAATAATCCTATATATAATGCACACAGAAACATTGGTGCACATTATACATAGTAAAATACGGTATGTCAAGACAGTTCTTTGTGTTTGTGTTAATTAGCTCCCAGAATTTCCACACACCTGTGTAGGTAGTGGAGGCTTCTCCCTGCCTCCTGAAGGGCAGGGTGCAGGGAGTTCAGGGGCTCTGCCACAGCTCAGATGACCTCACAGTTCCCCAGCCTGCATTGAAATCCATATCTCTGACTCCAGACTCTCGTACCAGGCCGATGCTTGATAAAAGGGGAAGCTTTCTAAGACATATGTTTCTCCTAAATTGGAACTAGGATGTCTCTAGGAGTAGTGATGTTCTTCCTGGAGCATTCTAGCAGAGACCTCCAAGACATGTGGTTTTGAGGCTGCACTTAATGTCTAAAGTTCCTTATATATCTTACGAGTCTCTGAGAAATACTTCAAGACACTAATCCAGAAATTAAGAACTTTATGCCTTTCTTTTAATCATTAAAATACTGATAAAAAAGTTTAGAGTTCTACAGAAATTAACATTCAAATTTTAAGCAATGATTCTTAGAGATTCATGAAACCCTAATTATACCTGCATGTGAGTTCTATAACCAGCAGCAGCAGCAGTAACTGTTTAACAAACATACACACAAATGCTTATTTATGTCAAAAATCCCAAAACTAGTGCACTCAATTCTGCTCAATTACGAAAAGCAAAATGCCATAAAAAGCATTCACACCTGTGGTGGTCAATTTTAGATGTCAACTTGGTTGTAGGGTGCCCAGATGTTTGGTTAAACATTATTTTTGGGTACATGTGTGAGGGCGTTTCTGGGTGAAAGTAATGCTTGGACCAGTAGAGTGAGTACAGGTGGTTGCCTTCTACAACGTGAGTGGCTCACAGAACTCCTTGAAGGCCCCAGCAGAACAAAAAGGCTGGGTATGGAAGAAATCTCTCTCTGCCTGGCTTTGAGCTGGCACATTGTCTTCTGCTGCCTTTGGATTTGGACTTGGACAGGGACCACACCATCAGCTCTCCTGGATCTCCGGCTTGCTGACTACAGATCTTGGGATTTCTAAGCCTCATTGTTATATAAGCCAATTTTTATGTAGTAAGTCTTTTTATAGACTAATACAAATACCCTTTTATAAAGTAATCCCATTCCTGGAATTTGATCCTAAGAAAAGGTATAATTTAAAAGATTTTTAGAAATAGAGGACTTCCAGTCAAGATGGTGGCATAGGTAAACATGCTCACCTCCTCACACAACCACCTCAAAATTACAACTGAATTATAGAACAACTATCACTTAGAACCATCACAAACCAGGTTGAACAGAAGACTGACAACTATGGAATTAAAGAAACCACATCCATCCAGACTGGTGGGAGAGGTGAAGACATGGAGTGGGCTCCTCCCACCTCCACAAGTGGTGGGTAAAAATTCAGGAGGGATATATTGGGAGAGAGGAGTCCCATCCCCACACCAGACCTCCCAGCCCAGGGTTCCAGTGCCAGGAAGAAAAGTCTCCATAACTTCTGGTTGCAAAAACCAACAGGGATTGAGTTGGTGGAAGAAACTTCTGGGATCCCAAGCAGTTCCTCTTAAAGAACCCACACATGGACTTATATAGACTCACTCCCTCTGAGCTTCAGCACTGGGGTAGCAGCTTGAAAGGCAAAAGTAACATACAGTGGGGAACTGAAGTGTCTGGCATCAAAGCAAGAGCTGGGGAACAGGTTTCTCCCAGACATATAGGTGAATAGAGGCCACTGTCCCTTTTCTGAACCCTCCCACTACAGAGCCACAGAGTCAGAAGGCAGATGGGTGCCATATCTGAGACTTCAACAACCTGGCTTACACTGTTTGCTCCATCCTCCATCCCACCCAACTTACAGCTGTTAACATTGGCTTTTCCATATGAATGGCTGATCTTGGCTGATACTTCACGACTTCCTAAATCCTTTCACATAAGCAACAGCCAGCCTCAGTGAGTCCTCAATCCTCCACCCTGTACCTCTTGCTAAGTGGCCCCAGACATGGAAATAGTAACAGCCAGATTGGATTCTCAGCTTGGCTTTGCCTGGGAATCTCCAAGTACAGCATAAGTAGCAGCCATCTCAGACCTCTTTATACCTCAGGCAGGATGGTCCAAGGCAAAACACAGGTGGGGACTGACCTTGGCCTGCACAATCCAGGAAATCCCAGGGCCAGTGCATCCAGTAGACAGCTAGAGACCACATCAGAGCACCACCAACCTGCCCCTGTGCCACTGATCCTCCACAGAGGGCAGAGTTTGGTGGTCATTGGTCACAGCCAGTCCTTGCAGCTGACCTGCCAACAGCAACCAAGGCTCAACTACAAAAAGAGGATGTACTCAGCCCACATGAAGGGCACACCTCAAGTACTTAGCTTGGGTGATAGGGGAGGCTGTACCACTGGATCCTACAGGACACCTACTACATTAGACCATGCTACCAAGACAGGGAGACATAGCAGCTGTACTTAATACATAGAAACAAACACAGGGAGGCTGCCAAAATAAGGAGACAAGGAAACATGGCTCGAGTGAAAAAACAGATGAAAATTCCAGAAAAATAACTAAACAAAATGGAGATAAGCAATCTATTAGATGCAGACTTCAAAACACTGGTTATAAGGATGCTCAAGGAACTTAGTGAGGACCTCACCAGCATAAAAAAGATCCAGTCAGAAATGAAGGATACACTAATTGAAATAAAGAACAATTTATAGGGAAACAACAATACAGTGGATGGAGCTGAGAATCAAATCAATGATTTGGAACATAAAGAACCAAAACACAACAACCAATCAGAAAAGAAGAAGAAATAAGAATCCCCCCTAAATAAGGAAAGTATAAGCAGCCTCTGGGACAACTTCAAGTGTTCCAACATTTGTATCATAGAGGTGCCAGAAGGAGAACAGAAAGAACAGGAAATTGGAATTCTATTTGAAAAAATAATGAAGAAAACTCCCCTAATTTGGTGAAGGGAATAGAAATGCAAGTCTAGGAAGCACAGAGAGTTCCACATAAGATAGATGCAAAGAGGCCCATTCTAAGACATAATTGAAATGCCAAAGGTTAAAGATAAAGAGAGAATCTTACAAGCAGCAAGAGAAAAACAGAGAGTGACCTATAGGGGAGTTCCCATTAGACTACCAGCTGATTTCTCAAAAGAAACTTTTCAGGTAAGCAGGGGCAGGCAAAAAGTATTCAAAGTGATGAAAAGCAAGGACCCACAACCTAGATTACTCTATCCATCAAAGCTATCATTTAGAATGGGAGAGCAGATAAAGAGCTTCCCAGACAAGAAAAAAACTAAAGGAGTTCATCATCACCAAACCATTATTATATGAAATGTTAAAGGGACTTATTTAAGAAAAAGAAGATCAAAACTATGAAGAATAAAATGACCATAAGTATTCATCTATCAACAATTGAATCTAAAGAACAAAGTCAGCAAACAAGAACAACAGAGATGGAATCATGGATACAGAGAGTGTTTTGATGGTTGCCAGATGGTAGGAAGGTGTAGGGGAATGGGTATAGAGGTGAGGCAATTAAGAATTACAAAGAGGTATTTGCAGAATAGCCATGGGGATGTAAAGTTCAGTATAGAAAATGTAGTAGCCAAAGAACCTATATGTGACCCATAGACATGAACAATGGTGTGGGAATTTCCTGAGGGAGTGAGGGTGCTGGGTAGAGTGGAGCAAAGGGGTAAAAAATTGGGACAACTGTAATAGCATAATCAATAAAATATAATATAAAAAATTAGCCCTGGCTGGTGTGGTTCAGTGGATCAAGTGCCAACCTGTGAACCAAAATGTCACCAGTTTGAGTCCCAGTCAGGGCACGTGCCTGTGCTGTGGGTCAGATCCTTGGTTGCGGGCATGTGAGAGGCAGCCAACTCTTGTTTCTCTCACACATCAGTGTTTCTCTCCCTCTCTTTCTCCTTCCTTTCCTCTGTTTCTGAAAATAAATAAATAAAATCTTAAAAAAATAAAAACAGAAAATTAAATGAAAAAGATTTTTGTAGAAAAAGCTGTATGCACAAAGTTATTAACCACCATGTTATTTATAATAAAGAAAAGCTGGAAACAAAACACATGTTGAACAATTGACAAACAGCTGAACAGATTATAGAGCATTTATTTGAAAAAAATGTATGAATCTTTTAAACTAATAATCTTGAAGACTATGTAAAACATAAGAAAGTATTTATAAGTAGATGTGGATTTATTTTAAAAAGCAGAACAATTAAATTATACAATATTATAGTAATAGTAAGAAAAAGTAAATAATAAAGAGAATCCATATGTTCAGGTCATGGGATTTCATAAATGATTTTCCATCGCTTTCCTTTATCAGTATGGCATTTTAAAAACAACAAATAAAAAGTATAAAATGGAAACAATGAGGGGGTTGAGTGATCAGTGATTTATAATGGGGTAGACTTCAGAATTAAAAATACTTATACCTGGGTCCTACCTTGTGAAAATTCTGAGATGGGTTTGCACATATATATTTAAAAATACACGACATACACACACCCGGAACCCACAAACACACAGGAGATTGTAATTCATGTTGGTCAGCAACTTCTCAGCATAAAGCTCCATAAATCTATGGAGAATAAGGGAGCTATTGCAGTGACAAGCTTGGCATCGCGTATGAGGCAATGTGGGCAACAGAAACCAGACTCTTCAGTGCGCTCCTGGCTGGCCGGCGCCGCTGTCATTAGTGTTCGGGGCCTGCAGGCAGTCTGAGTCACTGCTCTCTGAGCAGGACTGCTCCACAAGGCGGAAGGCCTCCAGGAACTCGTTGATGTCAATGCGGCCATCCTTGTTGAAGTCAATGCTCCGGGCAAGGTCACAGACACAGCCATCCGTGATGTCGATCTTCATATGAGAGCTGAACAGTTTCCACGTCTGCCTGAACTCGTCCAGTGAGATGAACCCTTACCAGAGAGGGGAAGTCACTTCAGTTAGTCAGTCTACCTTTCAATGGCCATTTCCTCTCACATTCTTACAAGAACACCTGCTCCCTGCTGTTAAACAAAGACAACCAAAGCCTAGTATCTAATTTAAACCCAGGGAAATGGCACAAACTACTAAATCAACAATGGTTCTCGACTGGGAGCAATTTTGCTCTCCTCCCTCTAGAGACATTTTTGATTGCCATGACTGGGATGAGGGGGGTGTTCCTGGCATCTAGTAGGTAAAGGCTAAGGATGCTCCTAAGCATCCTAGAATACGTAGGATACACCCCAAAACAAAGCATTATTCAGACAAAAATGTCAATAGCGCCACTGCTAAGAAACCCTGCATTAAATCATCTCAAATATATATTAATTTATTCTGCTTATAAAAGCCTTTGGCCCATAGTCAGTTGATTTTTCACAAGTGTTCCAAGACTGGAACACTGGAACACATTGAAGTGTTTCAATGATCCAGCATCTCTATGCCTAGGAATATATCCTAAGAGAACTGAAAACATGTCCATGCGAAAAGTTGAACACAAATGTTCATAGCAGCATCACTCATAACAGCTATAGTGGAAACAGTTCAAATGTCTTCAACTAATGAATGGATAAACAAAACTGGTATATCCATACAATGGACTTTTATCCACTGTACAAGTAATAAAGAACTGACACATGCAAAAACATGGACGACCCTTAAAAACATTATGATAAGTGAAAGAAAGAAGCCAGGTACCAAAGGTCATATATCATATAGATCCATTTATATAATAAAATGTTCAGAACAGGCAAATCCATAGGAATGGAAAGCAGAATACTTATGGCCAGGGGCTGGTGAAGGAACAGGGAGTAGGCGTGACTGCCACTGGGTGTGAGTTTCTTTTTAGGTGATGAAAATGTTCTAAAATTAGATACTGGTGATAGTCACACATACTTGTGAATATACTAAAAAAACGCTGACCTGAACATTTTTTTAAATAAAGATTTTATTTATTTATTTTTAGAGAGAGAGAAAGGGAAGGAAAAACAGAGGGAGAGAAACATCTATGTGTGGTTGTCTCTCATGCGCCCCCTACTGAGGACCTGGCCCGCAACCCAGGCAAGTGCCCTGACTGGAAATTGAGCTGGCGACTCTCTGGTTCTCAGGCTGGCACTCAGTCCACTGAGCCACATCAGCCAGGACTGACCTGGACATTTTAAATGGGTAAATCATATGGTATGTGAATTATGCCTTTAAAAAATACAGGAGAAATAACATTGAAAAGGGCCTTTGGACCTTTGGAGAAACAAGGTGATGGCATAAGGGACCTCCCTGTACATTTGTTGGTGGATGTATAAATATTTCAAAGTGAAAAGGTTTTTAAAACTAGTTTGGGAGTGAGATCGCAAAGGCCTTTCTGTTCCAGGTGATCTCCATCACTTTGTGGCTATGTTTGTTAGAACTGTAAGGGTTATCACAGCTATTAGTAATCATTCTTGCTAAAAGAAGTCCTTATTCAGTTGGTCTTCACTCTTCTCTTCAAACCCTCTTCTGCATAAACTGCTGGCATTGTTGAAGTACTTTTCTAGTTTCTGCCATTTATAAGCATTGTCATTCCTGACTTGGCTCCCGAATGCTTGAGCAGACAGCTAAATAACAAGGGAAGATGACAGAGGGTGGGAGGCAAAATACTTGCTGTGTGTCAGGAGTGATGATAGGACAATAGGTGCCTTTACCTGAGTGATCGCTGTCTATGATCCTAAAAATGGTCTCCAAGTTGGATCGGTTTCGATACAGTGTTTCCAGCAAACTTGACTGGATGTTCTGCAAGAAAAAACTCATTTTTCTTCTATACTTTCTTTAGCTTGTCCTAATATATGATCAACACACAATCAATCCTGACAATAAAACACTCTTGAAAAACCTGAAGATGTTTTAGCATCTCTTCATCCTTGATCCCCTTCAGCCTACCAAATAATCTGATGGTTAAGTGTGTGTAGCCCATGATAAAAATGTTTTAAAACTGATCATGATGATGGCCACACATATCTGCAAATATACTTAAAACTATTGAATACACTTTAAACAGAAGAATTGTATAGAATATGAATTATATTGCAACTAAGCTATTTTTAAAAACACCTAGCCCAAGATTTCACATACATTACACATTCAATAAGTATTTATTGAATAAGTACTTTTTTAATGGAGAAAGCAGCATGAAGCCACAGAAGTCAGACCTGGCTTTGAGTCTCAGTTCTACAACTTAGAAACTCTGTGGCCTGAGGCAGGTGACTCAGCCTCTGTGATCAGTGCCCTCATGGGTACAATGGGGCTGATAATACTGTCTCTTGGCGTGATTCTAAGGATAAACTGAAATCTTACACATGGAAACTCAACAAATAGTTGTTCCCTTTTCTCATCCATTCCCTTTTGGGTTCTCGTTATTTGGTTGTTTCGGATTCAAAGTTCCCCGTAAGAGGCTTTGTGGTCCACGATATGCCTTTGTCCATCATTTTCTTGCCATTACCTTGAAACTTGGTTGTTCTTTGGCCAAGTCTTCCAGCCAGGACTTGTACTCCAGCATGTTACCTGCTGAGCTGTTCACCAGCTGTGGCCTCAGCACCCGCCATGGCAGCCCCAGGCGCAGCACCGACTCCACGGCTGCTGCCCACTCACCCAGGGGGATTAAACCTACAGGAAGAAGCACATTTGCTAATTTGTCACCTATGAGTTCAGCTTCCTGCCCAACACTGCATACCTTCTATCCTGACATTCCTCTTACTATCTAGAGGTAATAGAAATAATGGGCACTGTCACTATTTTTGTTGGGCATGGAAGATAAAGTGCAGTTGGGAAGCAGAGTTGCCAGATAAAATACAGGATGTTCAGTTAAATCTGAATTTCAGACAGACCATGAGATATAAGTATATCCCAAATATTGCATCGGACATACTTACATTTAAAAATTGTTTGTTATCTGTCTATAATTCAACTCTAATTATTCATTCCTTTTTTATTTGCTAAATATGGCAATACTACTGGAAGCCACACAAGACTTACAAATAACAGTATAAATCATTATACATATACAGCATCAGTTATTTGTACAGGAAAAGATACTGCTATGACTATGTGATGGCTATTGCTGTCTTACAATATGGGTACATGCAGCCAGTGTCCATTACACATTCCACTGAGCCGAGAAAAGACAAAATTTCTAGCTTGATTAATAGAACATGGAACAGATAAATATTGGGTTGGCCAAAAAGTTTTTTTTTAATAAGATGGCTCTAGCAATGCTTAGTTGTCTTTAACTTCATTCAAAACAATTTTGTTAGATTGCATTGTGACAGCTGCCATATCAGCATGCATTTTTTAAAAAACACCAAATTGGTGAATTTTTGTGTAGCCATTTATATTGAAGATGGAAGAAAATAAGCAACATTTTCAAGATATTATGTTTTATTTCAAGAAATGTTAAAAATGCAAGTGAAATGCAAAAGAAGATTTGTGCAGTGTGTGGAGAAGGTGCTGTGACTGATCAAACGTGCCGGAAATGGTTTGCAAAGTTTTGTGCTGAAGAGTTTTCACCGAATGATGTTACCCAGGTGGGTCCAGTTGAAGTTGGTAATGATCAAATTGAAATATTAACTGAGAACAATCAATGTCCGACCACATAGGAGATGGCCAACATACTCAAAATATCCAAATCAATAACATTATTGGTGAAAATAAACAATGTACCTTGCATTTTATGAAAAAACTAAACAGATTTTTTTAGCCAACAAAATACACACTTAACAACAAGAAGCCAAATTATTGACATTTTTCTTGGATACACTCTTGTAACCTGTTCCACCTGTTGGTTTTTGTTGTTTTTTTTTAAACCTCACCTGAGGATAAGTTTTTATCGACTTTAGAGAGAAAGGGGGAGAGAAACACACACACATCAGTGTGAGATATACATCTACTGGTTGCTTCCTGTATGTGCCCTGACTGGGGATCGAACCCCAACCTAGCTATGTGCCCTGTCCAGGAACCAAGCCTATGTACTTTTTGGTATACGGGATGACACGTCAACCAACTGAGCCACCTGGCCAGGGCCACCTGTTGCTTTTGCTTAGTTCCAGCCTCATCACCCTTCCCTTGACTCCATTTCACCGTCTCCACCTATATTCAGCCAAGTTCACATTCTGCTAAGAGCATGGAATTTTAAAATTTAGAAAAGGTAACTGGGACACTAAGTTGAATAAAATGGAGGAAGTCATCCAAGAGGTCTTTTGGTCATCTGTTCACTCAACAAACATTTATTTGCTAACTACTGTGAAACAAAGATTTTTTTGGCCAGCTTCCCTTATGAATATTTTACTTGGTTAGTCTTACCAGTTTTATCTTTATCATGCTTCTCAAATTCATTAAGAAGATCTGAGGAATGAGCAAATAACTTGTTTCGCAGAGCTCTTAGAGCCGACTCCTCTACTCGGCTAATCCTGGGACAGAATTAAAAAAAAAAGGAACATTTTTAAGCAATTACCATAGAAGAAAAAGTCCTAGGTTTTTACCACATTTCACCTCTCTGTTAATGTTTCAAACCACCAAGGGCTCAGTTTTTGAGGGAAGAGCTCTACCTCCTATTTCTCCCCACTGCTCCCCAACGTTCCCCTACTGCGCACAAACAGGATCAGTCTGTGGAATGCTGTCCTTCCCAGTACAGAACAATGGTTAGAGTGGACATTCTGGAGAAAGGCCACCCTTATGGAAAAGTTATGTAACTGTGCTCTACCTCTGTTTGCCCATCTGCAAAATAGGAATAAAAATGGTACCTACCCCTTCTTTGGTCCCCCTGAAACAGTATCTGTTAGTAGCTTTATACTCTGGGGACATCTTGATGGGAGGCAGTGTTGCATGGCTGATGGTGTGTGAGTTCTAAAATACAACTGACTGGGTCAAGGACAACTTTCATTGCTTATTAGCTGTGTGACCATGGGCCAGCTGATTTAACCTCTGTTCCTTAATGACTTCATCTATAAAACTGAATGTTATTAACATTATGTATTTCATAAGTTCATTATGAGACATAAATTCTTTATAATAACACTTAATGTGTGGTATGTTCCAACAAAGATTACAATCCAGAATCATTGCAACAGAAGCCACTTAAGAAATATTATATACCACCTTCCCAGGAGGGAGGGCCATCATTAACAAATGTGTTCCCTGAAACCCATCTGCCACATCCAGACAATGAAAGAACCTTTGTTGGGTTCCATGGGGTAGCACAAACTCTTCAAGGATGAGAGAGAACAGAAGAGTGGCCCTGGAAAGAGTTGGTGGCCTGGTCTATGGACTTCACTCCAGATGTACCCACTGAGAATAATTTTAATAAAAGCAAATTTCTAGGAAGCACATTTGCTCCTTCCATTAATGAGGGGCAGGCAGAGATTTCGGAGTGTATGGAGAAGGGAGAGACCCCTGTCTAAAATGTCTGTTATAGGTCAACCTTACTGCTGACAGAGCTAAACTCTGAATTCTCACTTAGAATTTAGCTAAATGTAAGAACATTTGACACTGAAGAGTCTCTACACACTATAATTCTGTTTTTCTGAAAATCATTCACTGGAAAGTCTCACCTTTGTCTCATAGTCAGGCTGTGGGTCGCCTTGTTAGCTTGATACTGCACAATATGTGGGCTCAGGGCCTGCCCCAGCTTGACATAGGCCCCTCTGTTACTGCCAACCTCATAGTAGTTGGAAGCAGAAAAGATGGTTAGCACCTAAATCAAGAGAGGAGAGAGACAGACATTAGAGTTCATGGAAGAACTCGTTGCCCTCAGTCCTAGAGGGCCCAGCCCAGTTTCAGGGATTGCCATTTCTCCTTGACCTCACCTACGGGTCTTTTTTTTTTTTTTTTTAATCATTAAAGCTAGTAGGGCAGTTGTGAGTTAAGTAATGAAAACTTGATCTCTGATAGAACATCCACGACGTATTTTCTTCACATTTTTGTCCCAAGTGAAAATAACAGAGGTCATTAAAAAAAATTCACTGATTCAACTCAGAGGCAAACCAGTTCCCAACAAATGGGGATGGCCATTACAACCAGCAGGCAGATTAGGTATTAGCTGGTATGAGGCCTCAAAGCAGGTTCCTACAGCGCTGTGCCCCCTGAGATGCTCGGTGAGAAAAGTTTCCATTGTCAGTACATTGGGAAATGCTAGTCACTGAATCTTTTCTTGGAGATTCACTATAAATATAGGAAATGAAATGTTCTCAGAAGTCCTGCAAAAAAGAAATTTATAAAAGCATTTAACCAAACATTTCTTACACTACTGGATCTCAAACTTTTTTTTTTTTTTTTTTGCACAGAAGCCTGTCATTTTCCTGTAGAGTTAGTATTCCTGGGAATATGCTCACTTTAGTGACATTAGGCTCAGCAAACATTGCAGGATTTAGAGATGCGCAAAGATTAGTCAGGACATAAATTAAGCTCTTGAGGGGACAAACTACCCAGAATCCTTGCCTGGGGCACAGCACTGAAATCCTGTTACCTGGAGTGTTTTTTGAGACATGTGACAGTGAACAATGTCACCTAAACAATAGAAATATGGCTTGGAAAACACCAAACCTCATGTCTACCCATGAAATAGGAGCAAACTTTTCCTTACTCTCCTCTTAGAGTATTGGTGAGTGGTGGCCTCAATTAAATTGTGAGTTTTAAAGAGGCTAGCAATTCCACTGCTGAAAATATATCCTAAGAATCCCGAAACACCGCTTCAAAAGAACTTATGCACCCCTATGTTCATAGCAGTGCTATATTTACAATAGCCAAGTGCTGGAAACAGCCCAAGTGCCCATCAGTAGATGAGTGAATTAAAAAACTATGGTACATTTACACAATGGAATACTGTGCAGCAGAGAGAAAGAAGGAGCTGCTACTTTTTGCAACAGCATGGTTGGAACTGGAGAGCATTATGTTAAGTGAAATAAGCCAGTCAGTGAAAGACAAAGACCATATACCTCTCACTTGTAAGAAGAATTTAATGAACAAAATAAACTAACAAGTAAAATAGAACCAGAGACATGAAAACATGGAATAGACTCACAACTGCCAGAGAGGAATGAAACGGGGATATCGGTGGAAAGAAGGGGGAGGGACTAGTCAAAGAATGTGTATGAATGACCCATGGACATGGACAATGATGTGGGGATTGACTGTGGGGAAATAGGTGGGCAAAGGTGGAGGGGGGATTGGAACAACTATAATAGAATAAAAAATAACTAGAAAATAAAAAGGCTATTAAATTCAAGGATAAATGACTGTAAAGGACCTAGTTACTTTGAATAAGTGGATAACAAATACAAGGCACAGCTGACTGTGAAAAGCCTTCGCCCATCCAGGCCACGGGGAGCAATAGGGAACACTCCTGTGATACTGCACAGGGTCCACCCACCTTGCGGCCGTGGCAGAATTCATAGCCTTCGGGTTTGCACTCGTGTGATCGGATCAGGAGTTGCAGGTTGTATTTCTGCAGCAACTGTTTTGTCACATTTGGCCCAAAATAACAGCCTCCTCCTCGAACAGTGTTAGCCTTGCAGCCCTCCTGAGCCATGGGATCACTCCACAGTATATCTACGACCTGGGGAGAACAAGACACGTTGTCTTTTCTAAAAACTAGACCCATATTCATCGAGAGTCATTCCCGTGAAAGGAGGAAGAAGAAAAAGAGGAGGAAGAGGAGGAGGAAGAGTAGGAGGAGCAGGAGAAGAAGAAGAAAAACATATTTGACTAGAAATAAGTGAATAAATTTTCATGCAATCAATATTTGACACAGTTTTTGGACCTCTGTGGTTCCCAAATTTTTTATTACTCACAAAATGAGCACATGTATGCACATATTGTTTGACAACATATACCCACTTTCTTGAAAATAAATCTTATTTGGAAGCTCATTGCATAGATTAAAACAGGAGCTGCTCTGACAGAAGCTTTGGTGTTGGCCAGTACCCCCATCAGTCAGAGCCAGTACTCCAGGTTCCTGGACATTTGCCCCAGAGAGAAGGCAGGCGTCCTGGGACCGACAAGGGCGTCTCTCACGCAGCATTCACAGGGTCCAAATGTGGTCTTGGGAAAGTGCAATAGGACATTTTATTTTTTAAAGTAATTTCAGAATTTTTAAAGGAATTTGCAGAGGAGCTGAGCAATTTTTCTAGCAATTCAGATTCTTATCTAGTCTGTTGTTACTGCTCAGGCAAACACTGACTGCCAGTCTTACCCAACTCATATGAAATAATTGGGCACCTTTTGGTTAATGACACCTAATACTTTCTTAAATGTACTTTAAAGGGGAAAATGCATTTGATGTGTAAATATTAGTACATTATTATTAAGTCATGTTTTGCAAAACAAGAGACTTGTGTTTCAAAAAGTTGGTTCTGAGCTGATATTGAAAGCCATGTTGATAACTCAGGGAGAATATAACTTAAACTCACTATCTCTTTCTCTGAGGAGTTAGCTGCAACTCCACCTCTTTCTCAAGACCCTCCATCCAATCACTCAGCAAGTTCTAGTAATCTTAGCTCCTAAATAATCGTGAATTCTTTCCTTTTTGTTACTGGATGAACATTGACATTAAAAATTGACATTTTGATAGATCAAAATGGTTGAACACCAGCATTTCACATAATTCTATTAACACTACCACACAAGACCACCATCTTCATCCCCTTTGGACTACAATAGCAGGGGTTGTTTTGTTTTTTTTTTTTAAGATTTTATTTATCTATTTTTAGAGAGAAGAGAAGGAAGGGAAAAAGAGAGGGAGTGAAGCATCAATGTGGGAGAAATACATCAATAGGTTGCCTCTGGCACACCCCCAAGTAGGGACTCAGCCTGCAACCCAGGCATGTGCCCTAGTCAGGAATCGAACCAGTAACCTTTTGGTTTGTAGGCCAGCACTCAATCCACTGAGCCACACCAGCCAGGGCTGGATTACAGTAACAGTTTTTTAAGGGGTCTCCCTGTCACAGTCTTGCCCTAGTGAAATGTGCCTTCGTTTGGCTGCCAGAGTCAGTTGCAGGTCGACCTTAGAGATATTGCATGTTGGTTCTAGACTACTGCAATGAAGTGAGTTGTAATCTTTTTGCTGATGAAGGGTTTTGTCTTTGATCAGTTAAAAAAAAAAAGCAACATCCATGGGACACAATAAAGTGCAGTGCAACAAAACGAGATGTGCCTCTGTTCTGGCAGGCACCTTGAATACCTCCTCAGTATCTATTCGTTTTCCGTGCTAAGAAAACTCTGGGTGTCTGGGTGGCAATGTATTGAGCTAAGTACTCGATTTTCCAGTCTTCCTTGCAGCTAGGAGTAGCCATGTGACACCGTTCAGGAGATTTTGGAAAAGCCTTTGATTGCCTGAAACACAGGACAGAAGCTACTGACATACTTACCCCTTTCGCCTTTGAGCTACAGCAGCCACCTTTCTGACGCATTAAAAAACAAATGAACAAAAAACCCATATAATAGCATCCAAGAAATCGCGGCTTATCTTTTACCCCAGTGATGCCAGGTCACTAAACCAAGCTTCCTTGGGCATTAGGGCCTACCTGTGACATCTTTCCATCCTTCCAAAAATTCTAAAATATATGAGTCATTAGGCAAATGCTAACATCTTTTGAGGATGTTCTAACTCTAGGGATAGAGAAAGGGGCAAAAAAAAATCTTGAATTTACACGGAAAGATGAGATTTGATCTGTTTTTTTAAATCCTTGGTCCCTCCTGACCGCTGCCAAATTCTGGGGAGCAGCACCTGGCCACACCCACCTGCCGCCACTCCTCCTGCGTGGGCTCCAGCAGCTCCCCTGCTTCAGAGTCCGCTTCTGCCCTGCAGAGCCAGGGCTCCTCCTTCTCCCTGATCACCGGGAAGCCGGCTTGCTGCCGGCACCTCTCCAGCTCCAGGTCCACGGAGCGCCTCGCCTGCCAGGAGAGCCATCTGGGGTCCGGGGGGCCACTGCAGGGGATGCTGGAGGAGCGTCCAGCTTTGTGGGTCTGGTGGGAGCTGAGGCGAAGGGGCGAAGAAGGGAGAGAGCGGCTCTGCGGGAGAAACCACGGGGAGGGTCTCTCTGCAGAACTCCTCTGCTTGGCTTTTCCCTGCTCCTCCACCTGCTTGTCGTTCTCTTTTCTTGTTTTGCACCTCAAGGTGGAAACAATCTACAAACGCCCAGAAAACACACGGATGGTGAGTGAAGCCAGAGGTCCTTGCTGAGTAGCGCTTTGGCATCATGCCTGCGCTCCTCACACTGGGGCCCACAGAGCAAGCAGCGCTGGAGCTGAGCGGTTGTTCTGGCTCTGGACAAGACAGTCACAGAACTCGAGAGCGAGCCTTCAGAAATTCTTATAGCCATTTGATATGCCTATGAAATCCAAGCACACGACCAGTGGGTTCATACTTGTTTGAATTTCATTTTTCTGGTAATTCATATATATATGAATTAGGTATGTTGTATTTTACAAAAGTAATACTCTTTGACAAGTAGGAACTTTATAAAACCTGGTCCTTCACCACAGATAATTTGATAAATGCCAACCGATGTGGTGATTTTTCTCTGGGAGCCTAGTGACTTTAAGACAAAGATGAGAAAGGGCACCCCACTGTCAGGAAGGTGGGCGCCTGTCGACTTTTCTGCTGTTTCTCAGGTGCTAAAAGCAGAGGAGAAGATGCAGCTTATGGCTGGGAACTGGTGGGAGAGGAGAAACCTGATGCTTGCTGTGGGATCGCCTTTGCAGGTTGTCCTGTCTTACCTATAATCTCACCTGTTGAGGAAGGACAGGGGAGGGGAAGGGATCACCTCTTTCCAGCCTAAGTGGGAAGAAGGACTGAGCACGACCCCTTTCACTGACTCAGAATCATCACGGTGCTGTGACCAGGCAGAGAACACAGAGGACACACGCGGAAAGAATTCTGCCCACAGGAAAGAGAGGGGTCAGGCCACAGAGCAGAGCTGTGGCATCGAGCAGCCATTCCTGGCAGGCCTGAGTGCCACCGTGAAAACTCAGGGACAGGACATCCACGAGGATATCAATGACAAAGGTTTGGTTCACCATGGGATCTCTGTGCAAGCACATCATCAAAGAACAGGAACCTTCTGCAAATAGACACAAGGGCTGTGATACCAGAAAGCCATGTCCCAGTGTGGACTGGCTTAGGGCAAGAACAAAGGACACTCAGAGAGGGTCAGTAGACCCTGAATGATGTTTGAAGAGGAATGCAGATCAAAGAGAGTAGAACAGAGCCTTTCTCTAACATGGGACAAGCGCTAATTGTTTCCTGGGCAGTTCCAGCCCTGGGCCCAGAGAGTGAAAGGCCACAAAATGCGAACGGACTCATAACCACCTCTTGCTCTTCTCGTTGCCGACTCACATGCAGGGCCAGACCATCAGTCCCACCCCTTCGACCCTCAGGTAACTCCATTTTAAGCATGCTATTATCTGCTCGAAGAGACATCCCCAGCTTTGATTCTTAAGGAGAATGTCACTGTTAATATACAGAGAGCCCTTTCCAAATAGGGGCTGTTTGGGGCACTTCCCATGAATTAATTGATGAACCCTGAGGCCACCACTATGAAATAGCACCCTCATTTACAGTTTCACAGATATTAGTTGTTTAGCCCTCACACCCCTGTGAGATAGCATCCTTATTCACAGTAGAGAGGAGAAGACTGAGTCACAGAGATGCCAGGACTGAGTGCAGATAACTGCCCCCAGAGCCCAGTTTTCTCTGTGCTTCCCTTCCACTCGGTCCCAGGCTCTGCGCAGATCACTACATCCCCCCGCCCCAGAGCTTTGCCAACCAGCTGTTGGGAAGTTGACTTTTTGCTAAACTGCAGAAAATACACTGTCCTCTAGTATTGTTGCCCAAAGTCCCCGCCTCTCCTATGGTGACATAATGAAATGTGATTCTTCCCTTGAGATAATCTGTTCTATTGTGACTCACTGTCTCTCCCTTGATGCAGCTGACTAGAAATGTCTGAATTGGAAAAAAAAAAAAAACGAAGAGCCACACAGAATAGCAAAGGAAATACGAAGAGCTGGTTCCATACCACCTGGGGCCCTCCCTGTCTGTCAAGCATGTGAAAGGGTTGAGATTGTGGAGATGTTGAAAGGGGATTTTATGAGGAGCTTTGGAGGGAGCTATTGAAAATGTTGCAGGCCTCCCCTCTTCCACCTCTGCCCAAGGGTTCACAAAGGTCTGGCTCCCAACAGGGTCTCTGTGCCAGTGCAGAGTTGAAGAACAGGTACCTTCTGCAAATAGACATAAGGGCTATGATACCAGAAAGCCACATTTATGTTGACAGTGAAACTGGGCATTTTGGGAAAATTTGCACGATGTCATCATCCACCCAGTACCTTGTGTCTGTCTAGCTTAGACAGAAGCTCCAGGTCAGTCACGTCGGACACCCCACCGTGAAGAATCAGGACTTTCTCATCGACCAGAGTGGCCAGGGGAAGCCAACAGAAAACGTCTTGCATCATTTTTAGTATTTTCTTGCCATGCATCTAAAAAATGATATGAACAAGATACTAAATTTCAAATAATTCACTCAACTTTTCTGAACTCAGAGAAACTTTCCCTTTTAGAGGCAGCGCACCTTGTATTTGTGCATTACTTCCTTGGTGAAGCCATATCTAGAGTTAGAAGAAAAAATAGATATTAGATTTAGTGACAATAGTTACAGCATAACTCCATTTTTACAAAATACACATTCTATATACTTGTACTTAACTACATAGAAAAGAGACTAATTGCCAACATGTTTACAGTTGTAACATTTTCTCTGGGTAGACAAATTATCGTATATTTAATTTTCTTCCTTTTGCTTACCCATATTTCTTACTTTTTCTATAGTCAGCCTTTATTGTTTATATGATAAAGTGTATGTATATGTGAAAAAAATTAATGGTTTTATTAGAATAGTAGGATAATGTGTAAATTTTTAAGAAATCTTTTTTTTTAAGATTTTATTTATTTATTTTTAGAGAGGGAAGGGAGGGAGAAAGAGAGAGAGAGAGAAACATCAATGTGCGGTTGCTGGGGGCCGTGGCCTGCAACCCAGGTATGTGCCCTGACTGGGAATCGAACCTGCGATGCTTTGGTTCGCAGCCCACGCTCAATCCACTGAGCTACGCCATCGGGGCCAATTTTTAAGAAATCTTAAATAATGTCATATGTCATGTATTTTGCTTTATAAAATTGAAAAACTACTTTTAAACAGCGTCTAACAAATAAGCTCCAACGAAGTAACTTTTCACAGTTGCAACAAGTAAATATCAAACACCCGAGCACACTCTGGTCTGTACCGTAGATTCACCAGGTAGTCCTCGTGGTTTCCTCGGTTAAGATGGAGCCCTTTGGGGTAAACCAACATGAAGGCAAAAAGAACCATCAGGATCTCTACCGAATCCTGGCCTCGATCCACGAAGTCGCCGTTGAACACGTAAGCCCGCTCTGGCGATGGGAGGCCATTCTTCCCAACACGCGGACCAGTCCAAGAAGAGGCGGAGAAAGAAGGGAGCAGGAAGTCAGGCTAAGCTGCTGTGTATTTGACTTACATCAGATCTAACACCAGTTCTGAGTCTCTGGCTTTCCTCCAAATGTGAAAGGTCAGTAAAAAATGGAAATACTTTCTATTGGTTTTATATTTCCTTTCCAGCCAAGCTAAGGTTATGACATGCTCGCCAGAATAAATACTTTATATAAAACCAGACAATACATGGCAAAATGCTTTGGGAAATGTAGTATATATAGATAGTGTTATTACATTAATAGACTATTCATAAACATTGTTATATGCTCTACATTTTATAACTCAAAGTGATTATGAAAATAGCTTTTGATTGCTTTGATATTAAATAATTTTCTTTATTTAAAAAAGAAAATCAATTGCTGAATGATGGTTCCTTCTCTTTATATACCTCAGAGTTTGTACTTAAAACTTTTTTAAACAGTGTACAAATATGTAGTAGAATGCAATGCAATGCTGGTTTTTATATTATATATTTGTTATTATGTGGTCTAATATTTTATATATGTATAAATATACTGCATATATTTCATATTTATAAATCCAAGCAATACTTAATAATTTGCTTAATAGACAATGCATTCAAACTTCTAAATTAAACTTCAGAGCAAGACAGGAATTAAGTTGAACATTCATACCTTATAAAATATAAATATTAAGTCATCCAACTGGCCATGTAAATCTCCTAACACAAGTAAAAAAAGAATATTAGTTTTGCTTGGTTCTTACCATTGTTTCTTATTTTTTACTATGAAAAAATAAAATGCCCAGAAAAAAACAGATAAGATTAAAAAACTTATGGTTATTCATTTTTTCATCCATAAGATAAAGATAAATATTAAATTTCCTTATTGCAGGGATAGTTAATATTGAAAGCAGAAAGCACAATATCTTTTCCTGTATGATTGTCATAAACAGTAAACAGCCTGTATTCTCACTGAAGCAAAGGTGAGACAGAACTGCGAACCCAGAGGAGAATGGGAGAGATTTTGCCCTATCTAATACAGGAAGCTGCAACTCACTTACGGGCCAGCCTTAGAAGACTTTTCAAGAGCATTTGGAAATCTGGACCTGAACATGAAATCCTCTAATTTTCAAATATTGGAAACTAATTTTAAAAAGTTAAGACCATTGCAGGACCTATCTGTAGGTTCTTTGTGGCTCAGACATGCCGGTTTATGACGTACCTGATGCACCACAGTCTGCCTCTCCTAAGTAAAAATGGGGGTGTTGATCTATAATGGGTGAAAAGCATCACTGAAAGCATAAGGAGATGGAGAAGATTGTCACTAACAGGATTTCTGTCTGGGAGAATATGTGTGGATGGCAGGAATGATTCACTAGGCTGCTGGGCCTGGTCAAACAATAATAAACTGTTCTGACAAGGGAGGGTCTGGCTGTTTGCAGGGATTTTGTTCTGAATGGAGAGCATGAGCTTGGGGTCAAATATAAAGTGCTTGGGAAAATAAGGCCCTTGGCCCTGTGGCCCCACAGTCCTTCACTGCGCCTCTCCTGTAAGTAACCGTGGAGTGAACTGTGGAGTGAATTTGCGGTTGTTATCAGTGTGAAGGAGTGAAATTGGCCCACCCACGTGGCCACTGAGTCTCCCCACAGCCCTGCCTTTCCCCCTCCCCAACCATCTAGAGGTTTCTTGTTTGGGTCTGGCACATAAAACCATTTCAGACCGGCTCTTACCACACACTGTGATCTCCTCGCTGTAACAGGTCGAAACCCGGTTGATGTTTGGCAGTTGTACCAGATGTTTTCTGGTTTCGTGCAAAAGATTCAAGACATAGCGAGCATGTAGCTGCTACTAGGAGGAGGAAGAGGAGGGAGGGAGGGAAGAAAACAGCACTGATATTCCTAAAGGAAGGTGGGCCCTCCCAATCACCCACCGCTCCAAAGCGGCCCTAGTAAACTGCCCCCAGGACCCTATGCACAAATCTTTTCTTTTTCACCCATGCTCTACCCTTGTTTCTGTTTTCCACTGTCACCCAAATACTGAACCAGTTTCCTCACTCTGCTCTGTGCAAAACTCTATGTTGTCTCAGCAAAGCACAAGTAAGTGTATGTGTGCTGCTTGTACTGTGTGACCCTGGCATTACCGGGAAAACTGCCCTAACTCCTCCTGCAGCAAATTAATTCATATGGAAGAGGGGACGAATTGGAATCTGGCCAGGAGCCAGAATCTGACCATCTCCGTCCCCTTCTGCCTCTACCATCAGCGTTTGAAGCCACCAGCATCTTTCTCCTGGACTATTGCAGTAGTCTCTTGACTCTTCTCCCTGCTTCAGCCCTTGCCCCCTATACTCCGTTAAGCAAACGGAATGATTACTTTAAAAAGCAAGCCAGATGGTAGCATTCCTGTGCTCAGTGCCTCCCCATCTCTTTCAGAAGAGGAAAAATTCGCCCCCTTTCCTCTTGGCCTCCATCTCCTAATACTCTTTCCCTGGCTCCCTCCTCTCCAGCCGCAGTGGCCTTCCCAAGGTCCCCGAGCAGTCCAGGCAGGTCCTGCCTCAGGGCCTCCACACTTGCTCCCTCTGCCTGGAATGCTTTTCCCCAGAGGTCCACAGGGCGTACTCCCTCACCACCTTCGACCTTCGCTCAGAAATTACCTTTTCCTGACACCTTCCCAGACCACCCTATAAAATTGCCATCTCTCCCACCTAGAACTTAGTTTATTCTTTTGCATAGCTATTCCCACTTTCTATAATACACATAATTTACTTGGGGCCTGGTCAAGTATTAATAAATAAACTATTCTAACAAGGGAGGGTCTGGCTATTTGCAGGCGTTTGTTCTGAATGGAGAGAATGAAAACAAAATTTACTCATTTATCGTTATTTATTATCTGTCTGTCTCCCCACTAGAATGCCAGACGCACAAAGGCGGGGCTCTGTGCCTGTCTTGCTCACTGCTATATCCCCAGTGCCAGCAGGTAGCAGAGCTCAGCAATTATCTGTGGGATGAACAGACAAAGCATGATCACGTAATTAGGAGTTCGGTGCACAGGAACTGGTGAGTGATCACAGGGTCTGGCTAAGCAAAAGGGAAGGAGAATTTCCCTAATGGGCCCATGACACAAACACCCTAAAGCTGGGGCCATTCCTTCTGCGCTGGTCTCGCTCATGACATGGGGCGGGGCGTGACTCAGGTTCCTAGGTGAGCTTACCTGTTTCAGTCTGAAGGCTTCCACCAAGGCAGTTACGTGATTGGGAAGGAGTGGGAAGGAGAGGCGTGGCCCCGTGTAATTGTCCGGCACCTCTATGGACTCATAGTCACTGCAGTTCTCCATCTCGGAGTCCTGGGGGACGGTCTCCTTGGTGAACATGCGGTTCAGGAGGTCCCCTAGTCGGGACAGGAAGGGTGGTCAGTTTACAATCAGATGTGCTGTGAGTCCACAGGCAACACAGAGTAGTCTTTCCTCGGACCGTACAGTAAGTCCTCACTTAATGTTGTCAACCAGTCAGTGACTTTAAGTAAAACAACGTATAACAAAACCAGTTTTTTACCATAGGCTAATTGACATAAACAAGAGTTAAGTTCCTACAGAGTCTCATCAACCTTACTTAATACAAAAGCATGCTGAATAAAACGACAGTATGAGGACCAGCCTGGCATCAGCTTCAGGAAAGGACTGGAGAAAGAAAAGGGAAAAGTGACCACAAATTACGATGGGCAGGAGGCAAAGGTTCTGTCCTTATGTCGTCTCCATTGTACCATTGTTTTAAAAGATTGAGACTTGTTAGACTTAGAAAGGGTGGAAATTAGGGGCCTAGGTTTGTTAAGAAGAAAGAGAAAAGCCCCAGTGGGAGAAAGGCTTGCAGGAATTTATGGGGCACTTAGTGGAGGGGGCGGCGCCTTGGATCTGTCAGGCAATTTCTAACTGCCTGGCCCGCGTCTCTAGCCTTGGATTTTTCCTGGATCCACAGAGATCCCTGCTTGGCAGGCCTGAAATGCTTTCGAATTAACACCCCTTCCTGCCTGACCCTCTCAGCAGCTCCAACCAAGGGCTTTCAGGAGCTGCCATACAGACTGTGGTCCGCTCAGCCTTCGGGTGGGATCATGCCGAGGAGTGTGTTTTGCACTATCTCCCATGCACATTGAGTTGCTACCTTAGTAGGCCGCCCTTTCTTGGCTGCCTTCCCTTCCCTGAATTCCTTCCCACACCCTCCTCCTCCCACCCCCGCTATTTCCTGTATTTAACAAATAAACTCCTTACACTCAAATTCTTGTCTCCAGGTGTGCTTCTGGAAGAACCTATGCTACAAGTCCACTCCACCATTTATTTATTGTCGTCCTTGCTCATTGTCCTCCCAGCTGTCACCAGATGCATGTTTTTTTCACTCCCTGTGTATCGTCCGCCTCACCCCAGGTCTCTGACCCTGAGACAGGAGGATGTGCCATGTGGAATCTCATACTTACTCTCATTGTGACTGCTGGGGGTGAAGTGATCCACCAGGTAACTGAAGAAATCGTGGAGCTGCGGAAGAACCCAAGGAGACCAGGCTTTAGAGGTGAATGAGAAGAGAACCCAGGAATGGTCCAGATGGGCTGCACCTCCTTGTTGCCCCGAGGCTGTGAGGCAGAGCTGGAGGCGGCCCCTCCCACATCCTAGCGCACCTTGACCTGGTCTTGCTGCCCAGCGTACTCTATGGACTGGAAGATGCTCCAGGTGCACTGCCGCCTCATCTCCAGGCGTGCCATGTAGCGCCGGTACCACCTCTGGATCAGGGCCGCTGCCTTGAAGGCTGTGACACGGATGGAGAAGCAAGCCTGTGAGCTGGGGTTCCCTGGGCCTGGGGGGAGGTGAGGGGCGCCTCCATGCTGTAATGTGGGGACACAGTGGTAGGGGAAGCACTACTCATTCCTGCTGGTAGGAAGGACTTGCCTTCCCACTGGCTGGGGTGCTCTCGCCCCATTCATGCAGCCCACACCACCTCCATTTTTACTCCTTGGTTATATTCATATCACTGGAGGATTATGGGAGTTCCCACTTTTTAGTGAAAACATTTATATGCATAAAGGTGAAAAGGCTGTACTGTCAGGATTCTGAGAAGGATAAGAAAACCGGGGCTTGGGGGACTACAAGGACACAGCATCCTTGAAGAGTGGCATAATGCTGTGGCTGGGAGTGGGGGATATTTTGATTTGTAACAACAGACTGGCTGTCAGGAGATCTGGGTTCTGGGCCTGAAACTGCCATGACCAGCTGTGTGGCCTCAGGTAAGCCACATTCATGGGCCTCAATGTTCTCATCTGGAAAAGGTGATGAACTGGCTGATGACCAGGGAAAACAAACAACAAAAAACACACAAATGAGCACTTGCTGGGCTCTGTGCTGGCCCTCCCCATATCTGACCTCTCTGCGGGCTTAAAGCGCCCCCTCACCATACTTCCATGACTGTGCCAACTGCCAGATGCACAGGCAACCTTCTGGCTTCTCCCTTTGCCAGGAGCTGTGCTAGGTGGCTGTTACCACAGGGTGGCATGAGTATGTTTAACTCTCCACATGGGCCTTCGGGACTGTGGTTCAGGGAGGAGGACAGCTGTCCACATCAATGACTAGACTCTGCTTCAGCTCCAGGCCTGGATGTGCCGCCAGGGATAGATGAAGCATTCGTAGGTAAAGCTGGCTTACAAAGGAAGGCCTGCAGGTTCACTCGGGTCATCCTTGTGAACAGTACACAGGCCGATTTAATACATTTAGCTTGCACTAGAGAGCTAATGCAACTCTCGCTGATTTCCCTAAGAAAGATGACAGTGGAGTGGAAAAACAGAACCTGGGAGGAAATTAAACAAAGCTGAATTTGATTTCCTGTGAGAGAAAAAGATGCCATACTGTACATATTTCTCAAAGGCGCTTACTAAATAGTAAGTGATGAGGCTGAAACACTACCAATTGAGTTCTGTAAATCCATGTTCAGAAGAGTGAAAGAAGTGCCCGGGGTAAGTGCGACGGGCCCTTTAGGAACTTGTGGGAAACACAGATATCTGACGTTGAAACACACAGAGTCTGGCATTGCCCTAGACGTACAGCATCAGAATCTCTACAGGGAACCCAGAAATTTGCATGTTGAATAAGCTCCACACATGATTCTTATTTGCACTAATGAGTAAACAACACAGGAATATCATGGCCACCGAGGTTCCTTGAAATGGGGCTTGCAATCGCCTTGCCTCAAGCACTTCAAGGCAAGTGCTGCCAACTAGACAGATGTGGCCTGTCCAGAAAGTACCCAGCCACGCCCTCTGAAAAATAGAGACATTTATTGAAGAAGATAGAAGATACAAGAAACATTGTAATAGAACAATGACACCTCAGTCCCCTTCAAAGTATGCACCTTGGGACCTCACACAGTTCTCCCAGCGTCTCTTCCACTGTTCAAACAGTCTGTGAAATCCTTTGTTGGAATCACCATCAGCTCTGCCCCTTCGTATATTCCTGAATCTCACTGATGGTCTGAAATCTCTTCCCTTTCAAAGGCGATTTCAGTTTTGGGAAAAGCCAGAAGTCATAGGGTGCTAAATCTGGGCTGTAGCAGGGCTGAGTTAACTAGGTGATTTGATGTTTCACCAAAAACTCTGCATTAGATGTGATGTATGAGCAGACACATTATCAGGATGAAGCCACCAATTACCAGTAGCCCATAGCTGTGTTTGTTTTAATCGAATTGCATCTCTCAATTGAGGAAGAACATTGAAGTAGTACTCCTTATTAGTTGTCTGGCTGGGAGGGGCATACTCATGATAGATGACACCTCCCCAGTCATAAAACACAGTTTACATCATCTTGATCTTGCTGGAACTTTGCTGCACCTTCTTCAGGCATGGAGAACCAAGCAGCTTCCCTTGGGATGACTGGGCCTTCATTTCCAGATCATAGCTGTAGACCTACAATTCATCTCTGGACATGACCTTCTTAAGGAAATCTGGTTCAATGGTAGTGGTTTGAATCAAGGCATTAGCAACTGTGGCACCATGTTCCTTCTACTCTGGTAGCAGAAGCCACTGAATGAATTTTGCCACAACATGGTTCAGGCCAAGATCCTGCATCAAAATCTCAGATGCAGTAGTTTTTGGAATCCCCAGATCAGCTTCTGGTTCTTACACTGTCAGTTGCCGATCTTTGTTGATTGCAGCCTGTATACATTCAACATTCTCAGGTGTTCTGCTTGTTGTAGGCCTTCCAGAATGTGGATCACTTTCAATGGATTCTCGACTGTCTTTGAAGCATTTGTGCCACACTTTTATTTGCGCTGCACTCATTGCATCCTCCCTGAAAGCTTTCTCAATCATCCAAGTATTTTCCATGGAGGAAAGTTCAAGCTTAACACAAAATTTGACGCAGATTTGTTGCTCTACTCACTCAGTCACTTGAATGTGATAGCCACACGGTACGCATACTCACTCAACAGCGTCTACTGCCCCTGCTGACAGTTGCATTGTTCACACTTGCACATTACAGTCCACTCTCCTGGGCTGCCAGATTACATTGATGTTGTGCTAGCCATTCTCATTATATTAAAAAGGGCTGCACTTTTCTCCAGACGGACCTCATACTTATATCCTGTGACCTGCTTTGGCTGCTTAGGGTGGGGGGAGAAGGCAATGCCTCTTTCTCCCTCTTTATTCTCCCTTCCAGTTCTCTCTCTGAGGCCTGGGTTATCTCCGACTGAGATGGGCACTCTGAGGTGCAGGATAGTTTCAGATCCTCTTCCCACAGCTCAACACAATATCCATGAGCTGCTCTTGCCCTCGCCTGGTATAGACTAAATTCTGGGGTGCAAGTTACAAAAATACACCTTGTTGTTAAAACCACACATTAAGAACAAGACAACCACTGGGGAGAGAGAGGCCAGAGGGCCCCAAGGCAGCAGACACTGCATGAAGAGCTATCTTAGAAGTAACGCCTCCAGCCCAAGCCGCCCTGAGGATCAGGGACAGACCACCGGCTGGGTCCTTCACAAGTTTCTAACCCACAAAATCATGAGCAGAATTAAATGCTTGTCTTAAACCACTAAGTTTTGGGACAGTTTGTTATGCAGCAATAGATAACTGGAAGAGGAATTGCATAAGTGTTTTACAAAATTATAAAACAACCTAAATCAATGTGAAAGATATCAGTCTCTAAAAATCAAAAGCAAAAGTTAAATAAGTGAATATAACCATGTATAAGTTGGTGGCATCACTACACAGAAAGCAATAACTTCAAATGGCTTGAAAGTTCAGTAGTTTGTACACCTCAGTAATTTGTAACCACCTTCAGTAGTTAGTAAATACAGCCAAAAACACTACAAACAAATCTTAGAGTTTCCAGTGATCATATTGCACATAAAATAGTGTTGTTTTTATTATTCTGAAACTATTATGTATATATTTTGGGATAGATTAAATAATTCTACAGTGATGTCATTAGGGATAAAGAGAAAAGATATAAATATAATATCAAGGTTGTTAAGTAAAAATATTGTTATCCTAAATATAAACTGGCCATGATGATTTTCATTATTTTTTAATAAATAATACGTATTTTCTGCATCTGCTCACTAAAATAATGTAGAAACAATACCTAACCTGACAGCGATGAATATCCTACACTCTATTCCTGGTCTGGGGCCAAAAATGCGAGATGAGCCTGGGACATACTGCCAAACTGGAAAACAAGGAAGCCGCTGGCCTGCAGAGACGTGCGAGCCCCATAGACAAGGCGCTGTCCCCATTTCCTTTGCTTCCTCCCACACCTCGGGCTGCCTCTCCTCGGCCACCTTTGCTGGCTCAGCCTCTTCCACCTGACGCTTAAGCACTGACTCATCGAGTAAATTTTAGTTCTGTCAAACATACTCCACCAAGTCCTAAGACACTCTGCTGAACATTTCTGCTGGCCACAACACAAGAAGGTGCTGATTTTCAAGAGTTGTGTAAGGAGACTGCCCTGGCTGGGTGGCTCAGTTGGTTGGAGCATCCTCCTGTACACCAAAATGTTGCAGGTCAATCCCCCATCAGGGCACATACTGAGGCTATAGGTTCTATTCCTGGTTGGGTGTGTATGGAAGGCAACCAATTGATGTTTCTCTCTCACATCAAAGTTTCTTTCTCTCCATCTCTGTCTCTCTCTCAAATCAATAAAAATACCTTTGGGTGAGGGTCCTTTTATTTTAAGAGTTGCATAAGGAGAAATATAATGGCTTCTTGCTTCTATCCTGACAAGTCTCTCCCTGTGCAACATGAGCTTTGGGGTACCCAGAGCTAGTTTGAGGGGTGGGAAACACATACCTTTCTCTGCATTCTGGAAAGCAAAATGATGTTGGGTTGAGGTACCACTTCCCATGGTATAAGAACACTATTTCTTCAGAACACAGACAGCAGGTCCAAGGGCAAGAGAACTGTTCGCTGACAGAAGGAAGGGGGAATCTGCAGTAGGGAGATTCAGGCAGAATATTAGTTCAGGTTGAACAAATTGTCTATGAACCTTGTGTCCCACATCTTAAAGATTTTGCGACTATCACCTCTCCAATCTCAGTGCATATGCTGTTCCTCCCTGAAAAATTCCTCCATTTGCCATTACGTATCTCTCTTACGTTTTCAACCTTTCTACCAGCTTTTCCCTTACATCTGGAAACAAACTGAAGTTTCTTCTCTTCTCAAATTAATTTATCATCATCATCATTACCATCATCATATCATCATATCATCATCATCATCAATCACCCTTTGACCCCCTATATCTTTTCAGATATAATCCAACCTCTCTGTTCTTCTCCTCCAGGAACAGACTACATATTTTCTCCTTAATTCCTCTTAAGACCACTTTTTACCTCCTCACTGTTCATCAGAACCTTTGATGCTGATGTCTCTAATGCCTTTGTCTTTTCATGCCTTACTTTGCCACAACAGTAAGCGCATCTGCCTCAAGTCACCCCTTGATTATAATTCTACTCCTTAGTCTTGGGCTTCCATGAGTCCAGACTCTCTTCTATTTACTCTTGCCTCTCTGACTATTTACTTTCTCCTTATTGAGTTCATTTTTCTCTGTGTATTCCTCAAATGTTGATTTTTGTTTGTATTCTAGTCTCAAACCACATTTCTCACTCTGTACAAACTCCCTGGATGGTTTAAATAACTCACATTTTCAACTCTCAATCCCACCTCTCAAATCTATACCTCGTTGCAGGCATCCCTAAACATCAGCCCCATATACCCACCTTCCTGCTGAACTTTCACTGCAATGCCTTGAATTCCACGTATTGCATATAGAACTCATCTTCTCAAAAGCCTACTTCTCCAGCCTCATCTCTCTTCTCAACTTTCTCCAGACTCTGCTCTTTCACCACCAGTGACCTTTGTGTTTTTGCTCTTACCTAGAATATTCTTCTTACTCAATTCCTCCTAACTTGGCTAAATCTACTCAGTTCTTAAGGCTCATCTTAGGCATCATCTTCCTTAAGGAAGCCAGTTTGATATACCAATCCCTCATGAGCTCCTGAGTGTCCTGTTCACACCTCTATCACTGCAATAACCATATTAAACTTTTCTTTCGTGTCTTTCTAACATTAGACTATGAGTTCCTCAACAGCAAAGACCATGTGTAAGCAAATTCACCGTTTTTATATCCAGGACTTAGCATGGTGCCTGACACATAATAGGGGCTCAATAAATACTAATTGAATGAACTTCATGCCATATGAGTATTTATTTTTACACAAGAAAGATGAATCTTTCTTTAGCTCTTCTTCAGGAGGCAATGTGAGAGGTACTGACAATGTCAACAGTGGATTCTATTTTGATATTTTCCCCCTTTCTCAATTCTACCTCACTCACCTTCCTCTATTTGTGGAGGTTATTATATCGGGGATTGCCAAGGAGCTATTATTTTTTCCCTTGCAAATCCAAATGAAAGGCTCATCTTACTTTTGTCAATTGACTTTTTAAAAATAGTCAAGAAAAGAAGACTATTTCTTTTCTTCTTCAGCAAAATGGTCCCCAGATGTAAGAGATGTCATGTAACCAGAATCCGAGCATGAGGGAAAGTGAGAAGCCATCATGAACCAAATCCCACACCGTTTTAGAGCTGGAAGGAACATCGGCAAAGGCTGAGTCCACCAATGACTCAAAAATTGCTTTGATAATTATTAAACTGCCTGTAGAGCCACATTGTATGGTGCAGCATTTGGATTTTGGAAGTGTACAGATGGAGTGGAGAATTCCAGCTCAGCTTCTTCCTAGATCTTGGTCATTTAACCTCTCAGAGACTGTTTGGTCATGTATATATCACTGAGAATAATAAATAATATATTTAAAGTGCTCTCAGTATACAGGAGAATTTCAACATATGTTGATGGACTGAATCTCATATTGCATGTATTTTAAAATATCAACAATCAAAAACACAGGGATTGTTGTTATTACCTAAGTTCTCTTTTGCCCTTCAAATACCTTGTTTCTTATACATTTATAAATCCAAACACGATGGTAGGATAAGACAACCTTGTCAAATCACCTACCACATAAAAAAGAGTTGAAAGTAGAAATATGTATAACATGGCTATAGAATGAGAAAGTAAAAAAATTTAAAGTAACCAATAAAAGTTCTAAAACGGCCTCTAGGAGTGAAAGAAGTGAAGTCTCCCATCAGGCAGCACATCCAGTTGCAGCTAACTCTGGGTCCCCAGGGACAAAAGAGATGTGCTTTCACACATCATGGGGAGGGGCACCCAGCTGCCACTCTACTGGCCCAGGTGTGCGGGATCCCTGCCGAGGGGCTCCGAGACCTCATCTGAATCTCTGCTGTGTGGGGATCAGGGTGATTCCATTGCTGGGGTGTTATGAGGGTGGCATGAGGTTACATACAAGGAGTACTTTGCAAATGTTTGCCATTGTCATGAAAAGCATAAAGGAGCTTTCAGAAATTTCTTTCAAATTGTCTTCCCCCAAAATAAAAAGCTTTTTAAGTATTTGTCCGTACAGAGTTGACAAAATACATCATGGTGCATTAAAAAAAAAAAGGAATAGCCTTTAGCCATGATCAGCCATGACAAAGAACAAGGCAAGTCTACATGTAATAGCACAAAATATTTCAAAGATGTATTGTCACATGAAGAAAGGCAGCTGCGAACAGTACTTAATGTGACCTCACCCATATAAAAAATAAGTCAATCAGAGTATACTCAGCACATACCTGTTAACAGTGACTACCTCTGGAGAATGCAGTTAGGTAAGGAAGTTTCGTTTTTAACTTAAACAGTTCTATTTCAACTTTTATAATTAAAAATTGGTAAACTACACGTTTCAAAAGTGTTTATATATAAGGGAAAAAATGAGAGTGACTCTGACTAAATAGGTATGGCATTCGGCTGCCGTAAGAGAAGAACGTGACATTGTGTACAGGCCAGCTGAGGATGTTTTAGAAGTCATTAAGAAGGAATAGAAAAGAGAAAGAAAATAAATCTCAAAACAAAGCGTCTCAAGACAAAGATCAAACATAAACAATTAGCTTGATGTCTCCTCAGACTGTTGAATTGTTCAGCACATTTTGGTGATGAGCAGCCGCTTCTCCTGCAGGCGAGTCCCCCTAGGAGCCTGCTTCTCAGGCTGCCAGCTTGCGTCTACGCTGCATGGTTGAGACTCCTTGGCCCTCCAGAACCTGACTTAGCATCGTCCATGTTAGACATCATCATTAAATAACATAGGTAATTGTTTATCTGCCCAGTAAGTGAACCCCCAAAACAGAAGGAAGATTCATCACCCAGGACGCAAAGATCTTGAAACATGCACAGCAGAGGCCCTCTCTGGGTAAGTCAGCGAGATAACAAAGGCGCCTGCTCTGACCTCTGCCCCGTTTCCTGTGTGAAAATACGTGTGTTGCTTTCATTCTGTACTTTCTCATTCATTTCTGTACTTTATGCTAGCAAGAAAGCGCTTACCTTCTTCGGTATTTTTCACTATGAAACACAAGGCAGGAACTACTTCAACATACAGGTATAGTCCACATCCTTTTTTCAGAGCTGCCTGAGGGATCCCAGGCTTAAATTAATTTCTTCCAGATCTGGAGTTCAAAAAATGAATTGCAGGCCTCGTTTGACATACCTTCTCTCAGAGAGGCAATGATGACACCCACTGCCCTAGCCAAGCGTCAGGGCTCCCCACCTCATGGCAGTAGGCACCCCTTGACCTCAGATCAGGCCTGCAGGAGGACTTGAAAGCAGGGTGGGGTGCATAGCCCAACTCCTGAAGACAGTTTCTCCACTGCTCATGCCTGCCCTCCAGAGTTCCAAGCCTTCTTATGCTCCGGGATTAGGGGCCTGTGTTCCTCAAGCCACGTCTGAGAAGCCTGAGCTCCTTAACCCAGAAACAGAAGAGTGCTGAGGAGGCAGAAGCCACTGCAGGCTCCAGCAGCAGAGACGGAGCCTGAAGGGGTCCTCGATGAAGTCAAGCAGGACAGCAAGGCATTCTTCCTTGAGGCTGGCTTTTTTTTTTTTTTTCTGTAAAACTTGATTAAACACCTTGCCTTTCCTCATTTACTCTTATTAAGAACATTTTTTCCCCTAGGATATAACCTAAACTATTGTAAAGCACTATTCCCAGAAAACATAGGTTTTTAGTAAATCTAAGATGCCCTTGTATGCCCTGGTAGGTACTAAATATTCCATGGGAATGTGCAAAGAAATCTACACTCTGTTACTTACATATACTTAGTAGGTCAAGCTTGTTAAGTGCATTATTCAAATCTTTGTCCTTAGTTATTCTTCCTGATCTGCCCATCTTTGAAAAAAGATTTTAAAGATTTCTATGAGTCCAGATTTAGCAATTTACTCTTGTATTTCTGAATCTTTGCATTATGTGTATTGAAGCAATGTACTTAATTAGATTAAACCATATGAAATTGCCATTGGCAATTTTACAATTATAATACATGAAGGCTTATGGTTCTTTAATTTTCTTGATAGAGGGTGGACTATTAAAATAAAAGAAAACCATTAAAAATCCCTTTGGCCTCAAATTGTTTTGTCTGATTTTAATATTTTCATATTTTCTCACTGCTTGTTAGTGGTTGACTGCTAATGTTTTTGCCTCCGAATTAGCTACAAGCTAAAAGCCTGATACAATGCTGTGTTATTGAGAGTATGAGAAAAAGGGCACTCTCCAGACACGGCTGGTGGGAATCGAAATTGTTTCACTTTTGGGGAATTAAACTAGATTAACTTTTTAAAAATATATTTTATTGATTATGCTATTACAGTTATCTCATTACCCCCCCTTCATTCCCCTCCACCCTTCACACCTTCTCCCACCC
>PVIA01008075.1:0-75845 GCA_004024845.1 Tonatia bakeri
AGGGAGGGGAGAAGGGGAAGGGAGGGGAAGGGAAGGGAAGGAAGAAAGACCTAGATAAACAAAATCAGAAATGAAAGAGGAGAAATAACAACTGATACCAAAGAAATACAAAGGATTGTAAGAAAATATTATGAACAATGATATGCTAACAAACTGGACAACCTGGACAAAACGGATAAATTCCTAGACACATGCAATCTTCCAAAAGTAAATCAGGAAGAAACATAGAATTTGAAGAGACAGATTATGCCTAGTGAAATTGAAGCAGTAATAAAGAAAAGTCCAATAAACAAAAGCCCTGGACCAGATGGCTTCTGGGTGGATCTTATCAAACATTTCTAGAAGGACTAACATCTCTTCTTCTCAAACTAGTTCATAAAATTCAAGTGAAGGAAAGGCTTCCAAACTCACTTTATGAGGCCAGCATTATCCTAATTCCAAAACCAGATAAAGACACTACAAAGGAAGAAAATTATAGGCCAATATCCCTGATGAACACAGACCCTAAAATCCTCAAAAAAATATTAGCAAATGGAATATAGCAATGCATCAAAAAGATCATACACCATGATCAAGTGGGATTTATTCCAGGAATGCAAGGTTGGTACAATATTTACAAATCAATAAATGTGACTCATCATATGAATAAAATGAAGGATAAAAACCACACATTTATATCAATAGATATAGAAAAAGCATTTGATAAAATCCAGCACCCATTTTAATACAAAAACTGTCAGTAAAGTGGAATTAGAGGGAATGTACCTAAACATAATACAGGCCATTTTTGACAAACCCGATGCCAGCATCATACTGACCATAAATGGACAAAAACTATAAGCATTCCCCTTGTGATCAGGAACAAGACAGAGATGTGCACTTTCACCTTTCTTATTCAAAATAGCAGTGGAGGTTCTCACTACAGCAATCAGACAAGAAGAAGAAATAAAGGGCATCCATATTGTAAAGGAAGAAGTAAAACTGTCATTATTTGCAGGTGACATGATACTATACATAGAAAACCCCAAAGATTCCACCAAGAAACTACTAGAACTGATAAATGAATTCAGCAAAGTAGCAGGATACAAAATTAATATCCAGAAATCAGTTGCATTTTTATAGGCCAAACAGCAAACTAACAGAAAGGAAGATTAAGGAAACAAACCATTCACAATTGCCACAAAAAGAACAAAATACCTAGGAATAAATCTAACCAAAAATGTAAAAGACCTGTATTCAGAAAAGTATGAGACACTGAAAAGACATTAAAGAAGATACAAATAAGTGGAAGTACATACCATGTTCATGGATAGGAAGAATTAACATCATTAAAATGTCCATGCTACCCAAAGCAATGTATAGATTCTATGCAATTCCCATCAAGATTCCAATGACATATTGCAAAGAACTAGAACAAATATTTCAAAAATTTATATGGAACCACAAAAGGCCCTGCATAGAAAGAGTGATCCTGGAAAAGAACAAAGTTGGAAGAATCACACTAATGTGAAACTATACTATAAAGCTATAGTAATCAAAACAGCATGTTACTGGCATAAAAACAGACACATAGGTCAAACAGAATAGAAATAAATTTTACCCTTTGCAACAGTATAGGTGGACTTGGAGAATATTATGCTAAGTGAAATAAGCCAGTCAGAGAAAGACAAATACCACAGGATCTCACTCATATGTGGAATCTAATGAACACACTGAACTAGCAAGGAAAATGGGGACAGATTCACAGATGGAGAGCAGATGACAGCTAGTGCAGGTGGGAGAGATGAGCGGGGGAAGGGATTGAGCAAAAAGGAAAAAGGACTCATGGACATGGATAACAGTGTGGTTATTCTGGGAGCAGGCATAAATGAGGGGACTAAATGGTGATGGAAATACAATAAAGGTTAAATTTAAAAAAGGGAAAAATAAAAGAAGAAAATAATTAATTCAATCTAGGGAAGAGAAGAGGGAAGGTGATAATGAATAGGGTGAGGAAACAGGAGATAAAGAGGCACAATAAGAAAAGTGTCCAGAAAGAGAAGATTCTGAAGCGCAGTGCTAAATTTGTTACTGTAGAAAACTCACGAGTGTGAAACACACTGTGGAGAATAGTTTTTTTGAGGCAAAACTACATGCCGAGCAAAATTTCAGATGCAGTATAGTGGTGGCCTGAACTAAGGTAGCACCGAAAGTAGGTGAAGATGGAAGCCTTCCTGAGTCTCTATTACCCTGCAGAAATCAGATGGTTCTATGACACAGTGTTTTGAGAGAAAGTGCAATTTTTTCTTTAAGCAGAAACATCCAGAGGCCTGGCTATGATTTGCAGAATCTGAATTTCTTAAAGTTTGTGGTTTCTTCAAGATAGTAACCTAAAAAATAATTAGCAGAAACATATTCTGGGTAGCTCACCTGGGTAACCGTCACCTCATAACTAAATCCACACTGCAGTGACATTTCAGAGCCCCAAACCATCAGAGCATCTGCAAGTGGCAGCAGTACTTCACCACAGCTAATGAAACAGGTAGGATTAACAATAAAAAAACCGGGTGCACCAAGTGAAAGTCAAATGAGGAAATTTTCTGTCTGAGGGGATATTTTAAAGAGGTCAGGGTAGAGAAAAGTGGCAGCAGAACCAAGTTATCACAAAGCAGGTGGCAATACAGCATGTCAAACTCAGAAGAACTGTGCAACAGCCACAAATTCATCTTGCAATCAGTATTTTCCTTTCAGTAAAAACTTCATCTTTCACATTACACTAATATTATTAATTTGAATTTCATTGGTTTTTAAAGTTTTATTTGTATTTAACTTGTAACTTTTAATTTTTAAAAATTATATAACAGCTAAAAGCTTAAGGAATTTATGTGTGTACACCTATACAAATAATCTTAGAATAAAAATAGGTCAATATGGCGAAGATTATTTTTCCTTTAGAAGGAAGGTCTATCGTTACTCAAGTTAGAGAAACACTAGCCTTGAAATTCAAACATAATCAGAATTCACATTTTTATTCCATAGCCAACTACTTATGTGATTAGGGCAAGAAACTGAGATTCAGTTCCTTTATCTACAAAATGGCATAGTAATACTTCGGTCACAGGGTGACGTAATTAAGTGACCTAATGTACATGAGATGCTTGATGTGATGCCTGGAAAGGGTAAACATTCCATAAATGGTAGTTGTTTTTAGTAATATCACCATTATTATCTTTATTACTGTTAACAATAAAACATCTTACGAGTTGCTGAGAAGATCATTTTCACATTTGTCACCAGGCAGCTCATCCTGCTTTTCAAACTCCCCATTGATCACTGCATCCTTGTATTTAGTTTTGTTCTGCCCACAAAACCAAAAACTAGTCCAAGTTCTTTCCACTCCTTTAAAGATGGATGGAAATCACTTCCAGCAAAAATTATACTCAACACATCCAAGTCTACTCTACACATCCAATACATTTCCACAATTCACCACCTTCTACATTCTGTTGCCAATCTATTTCAGTGGTTTTTCACATCCAAGCATTCAGAAGGAATCTAATTCCAAGTCTACTGCCATCTAGCTGTGTGACTAACCTTGGACAAGTACTCAGAACCTCTCTAGGTCTCAGTTTCCTTAGCTGTAAAATCAAGCAAGGCATACACCATCTCCAAGGTCTCAGCTAGCTCTCTATTGGATTTAGCATTCCTTCTCAACTATAGTTTCTGAAGCCACCCCTGTTGAGCCTGACGGCCTCAGTAACTTGTTTAAGTGAATGTGAAATGAACCTCCTCCAAGAATTTTGGCCCCTCAACCTCAGAGCCATTCTCTTGAGCCATTCTCTTTACATGTAAATGAAACCCCCTTGCGTATTTCCTCCAAATTCTCTTATTAACTATATACTAGTACGTAGGGAGTTTTCTGCTGCATTTAGCTTTTATACAATATAAAGTGTTCATGACCACTTATGATATTTCTTATTTTTTTAATCAAACAAAATTGATGACACAATGACTTGCACAAAACAAAGGATCAGTGATTTAAACAATGTTCCTATATTTTCAAATCATGTATCCTAGGCTACAGTGGCATGAACTCTTAGTAACTTGAACCAGGAGTTAAGAGTTTTAGATTCTGGGGTTTTTTTGACTATGCAAATGTACTATATAATCTTGAATAGCTCATTAAATCTCAGTACATCTCAATTAACTCTTCTACATAACAAACCTATTTCCATTGGTCCTATGTAAAGAGCTGTTCCATTATAAATACGTAAAAGTGTTATAAAAATAGTCAGTGACGTTATTTGGATTGGAATTAAAGTGGCTTGGTTTCTCTATAGTACTTAACTCTAACGCTCTAACACGGTACTTAACTGTAACACAGTAGGCATCCGTGCCATCTGAGCTTCTTTGTCGAGTAATCTCAACAGCAACATTCATACATTAATTAATGACAACTTTGTGACGAGGACAAGGATCATCTTCCATGTCTCATCAAATGCTCACAAAACATGTAAACATTCTATTGGCACTACCAGCCTAATTTATAGAACATCTTTTGGATATGATTTTTTTTCCTGAAATATATGTTAACTAAGTGTTTGATCACAATACAATTAGTGTTTAGGAACTGCTCTGAGAAAAAATTTTCTAGACTTTTTCCTAAAGAACAAAAATATAACTATCTCACACATAAATCACTACCTCTTTGGTTGTACCAAATTTTAATACATCATGTAAGTAACAACTGCAGACTGCCCCTATGAAGACCTTTAGAATTTATGATAAGGAAATAAAGCAAAAAAAAAAAAATGCCCACAAAATCTTCAGTAAAAGTAAATTTAATGATTAATCAATCTGTGGATCACAACCCAGATTTTTAAATGTTAAGAAAATTATATCAATTTTTTCTTGTTAATATATCTCTTAACTTAAAATATGGTCTCCAAATATGATATTTCATTTTATCTTTATGGTTTTTGGCTTTCTAATTTATACATTTTTTCTCAGGGATCATGGAACATGAACAAATACACATGAATCAATATGAACTAGTTTAGATTCTTCCCCTTTGTACCATCACTGATGATGTCACTTGTTTTGTGATGGAGGGTTTGTTAGAAAAATTGTACTCCCTCTACTGACCATAAAGAATGTCAACAGCAACAAAGAAATGTTCACTTTCCAATAAATTAGGTTATTTTCTGGGGGAGAAGCATAGTATCATAAAATATCTATCTCAAGGTGAATTTCTTTTCTAAAAAATATATTTTATTGATTATGCTATTATAGTAATCCCAATTTTGCCCCCTTTGCCCCCCTCCACTGGGTACACCCATTCCCTCCAGCAATTCCTCCCTTAGTTCATGTTCATGGGTTGTGCCTATAAGTTCTTTGCCTTCTCTGTTTCCTGTACTATTCTTAACATCCCCCTATTTTGTACCTAGTAATTATATTTCTTAATCCTTGCACCTTGTCCCCCATTATCTCCCTTCCCCATCTCACCTGATAACCCTCCAAATGATCTCCATATCTATGATTCTGTTCCTGTTCTGGTTGTTTGCTTAGTTTGTTTTTTTAGATTTAATTGTTGATAGTTGTGCATTTGTTACCATTTTAATGTTCATAGTTTTGATCTTCTGTTTCTTAAATAAGTCTCTTTAACATTTCATGTAGTAATGGCTTGGTGACGATGAACTTCTTTAGCTGTACCTTGTCTGAGAAGCACTTAATCTGCCCTTCCATTCTAAATGATAGCTTTGCTGGATAGAGTAATCTTGGATGTAGGTCCTTGCTTTTCATCACTTTGAATACTACTTGCCAGTCCCTTCTTGTCTACAAAATTTCTTCCAAGAAATCAGCTGTCAGTCTCATGGGAACTCCTTTGTAGATAACTGTTCTTTTTCTCTTGCTGCTTTTAAGATATTCTCTTTATCTTTAACCTCTGGCATTTTAATTATGATGTGTCTTGGTGTGGTCCTCTTCAGGTTCATCTTGTTTGGGACTCTCTGTGCTTCCTGGACTTGTGTGTCTATTTCCTTCAGCAAATTAGGGAAGTGTTCTTTCATTGTTTTTTCAAATAAGGTTTCAATTTCTTGCTCTTCCTCCTCTCCTTCTGGCATCCTTCTATGATGCCTTCTCCTTCTATGATTTGGATGCTGACGTGTTCGCTGATGTCCCAGAGGCACCTTATACTATCCTTGTTTTTGCAAATTCTTTTTTCTTCTTGCTGTTCTGATTGCATGCTTACTTCTTATGTTTCAAATCATTGATTTGAATCCTGGCTTCACCCCCTCCACTGTTGGTTCCCTGTATATTTTTCATTATTTCATTTAGTCTAAGCTTAATTTCTTCCTGGGTCTTTTTTATTTTTATTTCTGCAATACACAATGTGTTCTTTGAGCATCCTGACCACCAGTGTTTTGAATTCTGCATCTGACAGGTTGGTTATCTGGGTTTCATTTAGTTCTTTTTCTGGGGTTTTGTTCTGTTCCGTCATTTGGACCATATTCCTTTGTCTCCTCAATTTGGCAGCCTCCCTGTGTTTGTTTCTGTGTACTAGGTAGAGCTTCTCTGAGTCTCCATCTTAGTACTTTGGCCTATTGTAGAAAAGGCACCATAAATTGTGTGGGGGCAGAGCCTTAGCTAATCACCAGCTCAGTGTAACCTGCTTCACCACTTTATGGCTCTGTGTTGCGGGGAGGGCTCAGATAGGGAACAATGCCCATTGCTTGGCTTCTGGAGGTTTGCCCAGCACTCATTCTTTGCAAATGGTGCCCTTTCAGCTATTGCCTGGTGGTGAATCCCAGAGGGGGCAGGTCTGCATATGTTTTAAGTCTGTGTGGACCCTTTAAGCAGAGTCTCCTGAAAATCCAGTAGTTTCTCTTGCCACCCGAAACCTCACTAGTTTTTACAGACAGAAATTATGACAATTTATCTTCCTGACATTGGAACCCTCAACTGTGTGGTCTGACCCATCACTGGGATGCTTGCTTCTAAAGTATCCCTTCCAATTTTTATCCACCACACATGAATGTGGGACCACCCATTCTGCCTCCACCACCTATCTGCACCACACTGCAACTCCATACCTTTCTGCCCATCTGTACATGAACCCCACCTACCTGTCTAGATGAAGGTGGCTTCTTTAAATCCTTGGTAGTTGGACTTCCATATAGCTCAATTTTCTGATGGCTCTCAGTGTTATTTGTTTTGAAGTCTACTTATAAGTCTTCCTGTGGTTGTGTGAGGAGGCAAAGATTGTTTACCTATGCCTCCATCATGACTGGAAGTACCACTCAAGGTGAATTTTCTGTCTATTTTCTAGGTCCAAATGACTATATAGTATTGTTTATACGCTATTTCCAAAGTTGTAGTTTTTAAAGGCTTTTAATAAGCTGAGATTTACTATAAAAGGTTAATTTACTAAAAAAGGATTCTGGCAAATATGTAAACATCCTAAAATGTAATTATCTAGAGTATTGCCTTTAATTGCTAATTCTCTTGACTATTAAGAGTAAAATCTACTTGTAACTGCATATCTGGATTTGGATAGTAGTTCAAAGTAGTTAAACATTTAAAATAGATTATTCCAGATGTTAGGACGATCATAATTACACCAGTGTGGAACTATTCAACTATGCCATTCTAAGTCTCCAGGGCACAAACGGTATCTAATTCCCATGCTTGACTGAGAAACTTCAGTGTTGGAACCTAATAAATGTGTACAACAAAAACTGCTTGTAATCATATGTGGATGAGTTATTTTATGTCTTACAACTCTTGAGTAAGTCAAGGTAAAGTCAACTAAGATTTAAAAGAACAAATTACTGCTGTATAGTTGATGCTCACAGTGCTCTAATATTTAGTACTCCTGATTCTCCTTGATTTAAAGATAGTTGCAGTCAAAGAAAATAATCATTCAATTCCTGTTAGCTTAAATAATAACAAATATAATAACAAATAAATATAATAAATAGCAAATATACAATTGTTTATTAAATAGATTGGCTTTGGTATATTTTTAGCTCTCCCATTTTTCTCTTCTAAAATCCCCAAACTTCCTGAATTAGAAACATGATTTTCTATAAGATCAAGAAATATCCACTAATTTAGTATCAGATTAAGTAAAATGTGATTAAAAAGGCAAATTCACTTCTAATGTACCCACAGACTATTTCAACAGGAAATACACCTAATTATTTCATGAGTCACTGTTTTGGATTCTCTGCTCCATTCCAACAGGGTAGAAAACTGACTGTAGTCACAAAGGAGATATGTTTTTATTAATATAAAGATGAATCATTATTTTGCTCACTTTAGAAATAAATTTTGTTACAGGAAATTATGTCCATTGCTGCCAAAAAGAATTAATAAAACACAGTAACTAGTGGAAACCACAGTATTTCAAAGTCAGTGTACTTTGGAACTTTAAGAATTCAATTTCGTTAAAGGAATCTGCATGCATACCTGTTATTTAGGGACAAAGATTGGTTCTTCAATAATTGAGTCAACAGGTAAGGAGCTCACAATTACCTCACCTTAATGATGTTAACAATGAATTCACCAGGGCTGTGCGGCCTGCCTTTCACTGAGGAACCACTGGAGAAAGGGAGAATTTCGGAGGTTTTGAATAGCCTGAGCTGGAACCAAACGGCTCTCATGCTCACACTAGCTCACTCTTCTCTCTCCTCTCTCTCACATTTTCTCATCCTTCCCCACACTGCTAATGTTTCCAGTAAGGTTAAGGTAACATTCTCACTTCTTTCCAGTGTTCCATCCATCTTCATGTGGGTAGGAAACACCGTGGGGAGCCTACTTGCTGTGCACACGTCTCTACAACTCAGAAAGCTCTTTTGCTTGGATTTGATATTTTGCGTTTCAAATTCTTTCAGATGCACATAGAGTCCAGCCTGCCCATGCTCACAGTGAGCCACCCCTGAAGGCTGCTTAATAACCGAACACACCCCTTTTTATACGCATTCTTTCTCTAATGCAAACTCCAGAGAGAAAAACTGCTTCTTCCTGATTACTTAACCACCTAACTTTATTTAACCAGGTATATTTCAGGATCTAGAGACCAAAACTTTATATGGAAAAGCTTTGCTACATTTCCAAATACCATCATACTTAAGATGTGAAGATATTCTCAGAGCTATACTTCAGGTTCTGATCAAATATCTAACAACTATGACCAAGCACATCATGGGATCTGTATTTTTTCTACATGTAAATATTTACTGGATTTAAAAGTAGTTTTTAATAGGAATCTGACTACCATTATACTATTCATTGAACTGTAAGACATCAAGGAATTTTAGCTGTCGGTCACATCATGAAATGCCCAGAAATTCTTAAAAGACAAAACTGAATGAACTATCTCAGAAGCCTCCCATCTAAACACAGGCTAAGATAACCAAGAAATTCAAACATCAGATAAGCTGGTCTTGACAAAGTAACTGTGAACACTGACTATATACATAAGAATCATTTGGGAAAGCTTTTTAAATCCTGGGTCTTTAATTCTCAGACGATTTCTTTGAACAGTTAACTAATACAGTATAAATTCTACCTGTACTACTGGGTTGGCCAAAAAGTACTCTCTTTAACATAAAACAAAAGACACATTTTTCATTTTCACCAATAACTTTATTGATCTGGATATTTTGAGTATGTCAGCTATCTCCAGCTATTGGCTTCTAGTCCATAGAGGCCAGTGGTGCTGCTAAACATCTTCCAATGCACAAGACAGCCCCACAACAAAGTTATTTGGCCAAAACGTCAATAGTACCAAGAAACTTGGCAAACCACTTTTGACACGTTCAGTCAGTCACAGCACCTTCTCCATATACTGCACAAGTCTTTTTTTTTGCATTTATGTTGCATTTTTACCTTTCTTGAAATAATAAAGTGTAATATGCCAAAAATGTTGCATATTTCTTTCCATCTTAAATATAAAAATGGCTTCACAAAAATTCGCCAGTTTTTGGTTTTTAAAAAAATGCACTCTGATATGACAGCTGTCACAATACAACCTAACGAAACTGTTTTGAATGAAGTTAAAGACAACTAAGCACTACTAGAGCCATCGTATGGAAAAACATAATGGACTTTTTGGCCAAACCAATATATGTTTGACCTAAATATAAGAGCCCTGAAAAGTTTATTTCTTCTTAAATTGTATTTGGAAACATTGTTGTTTATTAACCAATGGTATTATATTTAATTGTATAATTTGAATTCCAATCTAACAAGGACTAAAGTTCCACATTGAGTACCAGAAGTGCCCTAAAAGATAAAACCCTGAAATTCAGTTTCTAGTCTTCAACACTTGGCTACAATTTATGGGACAACAAAACAAATTTATTTTGTACATAATTTTATAATATTATGAATAAAACAATAACTCTCTTCTACATCATGCTATTCTTGCCAAATAGTCATTACTTATAACTCTACTCAACATTTGCACGGAAATATAGTGCACCTGGAAGAAGTCTAAAATTGTCTCTTTTAAAGTTTCATTCTTCAACTTGAAAGCATAACTAAAGATTTAATATTTTTGAATACTAGGCAAAGGATGACCTAAGTCTTCCACATTTAAGGTACAAGCGTGCTTCTGGCTTTAGAGTTTGAGGTCATTATAAATTGCAAAATTATAAGAGACACATAGCACTAAAATCCAAAGTAGTCAGGTTTTTTTTTTGAGTTTTTAATAGTTTTCCAAAAGATTCATATTGGATAGCTTTAAAGAATTAGTCTTTGAATTGAAAAACAACTAAGAAAGAAAAAAAGTTATTTGAAAAAATAAAATATTTTATTTACTTTACCTAAATGAAACTACTATGTTTCTTCAGTTTTAAAGAGTAAATGCCAGATAAGCAAGGAAACTATTTCAAGTGATGGCTTGCAGTCATTCACTTATCTAACAACGGCAGTAATATCTCTGATCCTCTGAACTCCACACAGGTTTCATATTATAAAAAGTCCAAACTGGCAGTCAAAGAGTATTACCATAAAAGAGAGAATTGATTAGGACCAGCAAAATGTTGATAGAGGGGAAAATACCAATGTGGACCTGTATAGCTTTTCCTTAAGAATCTCTGATGAGTGAACGGTAATTCAGTTACTATAGCAATAGGCCCAATTGCTACAAGCAATGTGTCTTTAAACAACAACTGAAATATTAAGGTGGCTTAATTTAAAATTCCTACTTCATCTCATTTAAATGAATGAGGGGCAAAGAGGCCTCTGGCTTTCTTCCCATCTATAGGGTCCTAACAGGAAGGGTTTTAGACAGGAAGAAAGGGCATCGTCTCATTTTCATAGTGTAACACCTGCCACATTATGAAATGCCTGCTAGTGCAGCTTGTCTTGAGCCTGCAGATACTTAGCATGTTATGTAGCTGATGACTCTGATATATACAGTAGTTTCTCCCTCTCTAGGAGAAAGAAATCAAAACAGGAAGCACGCAAGGATGATCTGGCTGTTTTCTGTGCTATTTCTGCCTTTTCCCTGGAAGAGAGAGAGGACAAAGAATGGGCTCTGATGGCTCCCCTCTCAGCTGCTCAGTCCTTGCCCTGCTATTCTAAGAATACTTTCCAAAAGTGTCATTCCTGCATCAATCTTTACGTAATAAAGTGAAAGGGAGCTTTTTTCATGAATCTTTCCTATCAAAATAAATTCTTTATCCACTATTCCCCACTATACAAAATATACTTATATCTTTGCTTACCTACAATATAAATATTCTGTTCACAAATCTGATGACAGTACAATTTTGCCTTGTGATTGTATGGATTTTCATTAATTTGATTATACCACTACTATCTCTATTAGCTTGCAAATTTAGAGGCAGAAATATTTGCTTTGTGGGTGGGAGGGGGACAAAAAAAAATATTTGCCTTGTGTTTCATCTCTTCCAAGCCACTAATTCACAATTATAATGAGGACCATGAAGGAGAGCTCTTCTGGGTATTTCCCATATAATAACCACATTACACTTCCTTTCCTTCCCAAGCACTGCTTCATCCTCCACCCTTCTTTGTCCCCATCAGTGCCCAGGTAGCTGACCTCTGTGGACTGTATCACCAGAGTTTCCTTACCCTCTGGCTTCCTGAAGGGATCTGCCACCAGGAGGTACTGGCAAAATATGAGACTGTGAGAGGTGAAAAAGGTTGGAGCATTATTACCTACCTCACACACTGCTTCTCCATGCCTTGCAGGAGTGCTGGCCTCACCTGTGTTCCTCCGTGGCCACAGATCCCAACAGGTAGCCTCTCTTCCATGGCTCCCGTAGTTGCCAGGCTGCACTGACACAGTTCACTCCCTTGCCCCTTTAGGCAGAGGGACAGTGGCTACTTCCTACTAGCATTAGTCTCTGGGCACGTGACCATCTCTTGTTAGCTTCATTAATGTTGCCACACCTCTGTAACTGGTCACTTCATTAAATTCTGTTCTGTTAGTTCTTATCAAGGTGTGTCATCCATACCTGCCAGGACCTTGACTGATACAGCACCTTAATATAAACAACTTACTAAAACTCTCCAGTCTCTCAAAAAAGAAAATATGCTTTATGTGAAGTATAAACTCTTCAATGAATTCCAACAGTTAAAATCAAATTAAACTAGTCTTCAGGTAGTCACACAGAGGACCTCAGTCGGAGTAAAGGAAGAAAAAAATACTTTAGGTAACATCTATTAGAATTCAAATACTAGCACATTGTATATATTTTCAAAAATTTCAAGGAACTTCAATGTTCTTCAAATAAATATTAATCCTCTTCTATTATTCAGTAATTCTTAAGAGTTCATCACTATGCATTTTTAAAAAACCCAGATGTCAACCCTAGACTCTATCCAATTCAGTATATGGCAACAATGTACAAGCTAAACAAAGCAAAACAAAAAAAAAAGGCAAGCAAAAACTCAGCAAACTATATCACCAAAACATAAAAAATAAATAAAAGTAGTAAAAAAAATAACAAAACATAACCAGCACTGATACTTCTGCCTCTTCCCCTTGACAAGTTCAACAAGACAAGAGCAAATCCAAAAACTATAACTGGTTATTTCCCTTCCTCTATCCTGCCTCCTTTCCCTCTAGCAATTATTACAACTACTAGGTATTTGTAATAAGTAATGATTCAATAGTCCCTGTAAGCTCAAATTTAAATCATTAGCCATTAATATTGCTGTCAACACATTTATCAGTGTTGTTGTTACACAACATTTTAATATAAGTAAGAGGATGACTTTTTCCCTTTGACGTTTCTTCTTATAATGAGCCTGTCATCCAGACCATGGAAGAAAATGGAACACATACAAAAGTTGCTAATTAGCATTCAGAAAGAGGATCTTTTTGCTTGTACAGGTCTGTCTCCATGAAGTTTCCAAAAGGATGTCTCTTTCCAAGTATAAAACATTTAATTTCATTCTCAACATGGCTTGGAGAAATGCAAAGTTGATATAAAGGCTCTGTCTAATTCATCACATTTCACCCCCTCAAAAAAAACTCTTTTAAAGTGTTCAAGTATTTTCCAGAAAATGCCATATATTTATGTGCAGCTTTTAAATTCATTCTCTCATTTGATCTTTATAAGTCTGTGGGGTAGTCAGGTGTTCTACAGGTCAGGCAGGATAAAAAGTTAGAAAGGTAGGTAGTATCTGGCTAAACATCCTTGCCAGTAAAAAGAAGAATTTCTTATTATTATCTTACAGTGGAATAATGCTAGTGATTCTCACTAGTAATTTAATACTAAGTCTGCATGAAACCAAATAGCAAGTATTAACATGCATAATTATTTCAGAAACCAAAATAAAGTTAATACTAAAAGATATCAATGCACTACAAGATTATTATATATAGCACAGGGAAAATAACAGCATAAATAAATACAAATGGAAATGTATTTTTCTCTCAAAGGGAGAGTGACATAAAAATGCATGCTTTTAAATAAATGCTTTCTTTAACTTATACATAGTAAAAACTCCTGAGTAAAAGCAGTTGGAGTCAGAGATATGACAGGAATGAGTTAGCAGGATGGTAAGAAAGAAAAGGAGGGACAAATCTGTTCACATAACAGTGAGAACTAGTCAACTAGCCTTGTCATTCATTCAACCAATATTAACTGCACAATCCATTGTCCCAAGTACTCTAAGAAATACTATGATGAATAAGAAAAAATTCTTGAATCCAAGCAGCTTACAGCCTAGTTGGGAAGATAATACACACACACAGATAAAACGTTCATTCATTCAACATTTCCTGAGTGGTTACAGGAAGGCACTGAATTTGGCACTGTGAGAAATACAAAAATAAAAGAACTTGGTGCTCCAGGGAGTGACAGTCTGGCACAGAAGTAACACAGTTTTGCAGGTTATGAATGGAGAACATGAGAAGGTCCAAGTAAAATTCTATGTGAATTCCAAAAAGGGAGACATGATTCCTAGGAGTAGAGATTTGAAATAAAAAATGTGCTGGACTTGGGTACCCACTGACTGGGGAGGAAAGACATTCTAAGTGAGGGTCAAATGCATGCAAAGGCAAAGACTTTGGAAAGTAAAGGGAAGAGAGAGGGGGCAGTGAGTACATAAAGTTTGGGGGGAAAGATCCCAGGTCATGTGAAAGTTAGTGGGAAGGATGGGGAATCAAATCCAGGGAATTCAAATGGGAGTCTAAGAAACTTAGGTGGTTGATGATATATGGGGCATAAGAGAAGGTAGCACATAGAGTATAAAGAATTCTAAAGTCAATGGTAAGCAGAAAGGAGAGTCAGGTTCATAATTAGAGTCAATAATTCACTTAGGCCTAGAAAGGCAGGCATGATTCTCACAGGTTGCTCTAGATTATATAAATTGATGAAAGCCATGATTCAAACAGGGCCAGAAACTCTTTGGTTGGTACTCTTCCCTCTAAGTCCTGGGAACTAACTCAATTTTAGTATTTTCTTAGATACGTTAGTTGTGAAATGACATAGGCCTGAATAAAACCAAGCCTTGGGAATAAAGCCTTTAACAAATGCACATACAGACACAATCACATGCACCCCTGCCAACTCCCCCTCACATCCTTTTTGCTATTTCTTCTAGTTACAAAATTAATATATGTTTCAGCACAATCTAGTCTTTTCATTTATATTAATTTTAATATTGACATGAAACATAGTTGTTTTTTTTACAACAACAGCTGCAATTCCATACGGAGAGCCAGTGTGCCTGGAAACTAGCCAAATGCCCAAGACCAGTATGATCAGCCCAAAGATAATATTGGCCTTTCTAAGAACCACTTGGGGATCCACTCCTAAATGTCAAAGGAGATTGCTTATGGACCGCTTCCAGGCCTCTCAAATGTATGAGTTAAAGAGGCCCAAAGTAATCTCTCAAGAGACAAAAAAGAAAAAGAAAAAGGAAAGGAAAGGAAACCCTGAGTATAGTAAACACCAATGTAGACAGTTGGTTGTATACTCATCAAATAAAGGTGCACAGGTTTAGACATATTCATAGATAAATTTATTTTTATCAGAGATTACCTAGATTACAGTAATTTCAACCTAAATAGATTTGAATGGACTATAACTAAACTCAGAAAACCAATGAGTCAGTGCTTATAGCACTTCTGGAATTTGCTTAGTAGGTCTTTCAGTTCTCACAAAACCAATTAGTCAAATAGAGTTGGATTCTGTATGAGGGTAGTTTGATGTAGAGGTTAAGAACATGAAGTATAAACTCAATCAGAACTGATATGAACCTCAGCTATGACAGACTACAACTGTGTGAGCTTGGAAGAGTTACTGAATCCTTCAAAGAGTTAAGAAAATAGAGAAACACTTGTGATAATTAAAAAATTAACACATGGCTGCCCTGGCTGGTGTGGCTCAGTGGATTGAGTGCCAGTCTGTGAACCAAACGGTCTCCAGTTTGATTCCCAGTCAGGGCACATGCCTGGGTTGCAGGCCAGGTTGCCAGGAGGGGGCGTGTGAGAGGCAACCACACATTGATGTAGCTATCTCTCCCTCTCTTTCTCCCTCCCTTCCCCTCTGTCTAAAAATAAAATAAATAAAATCTTTACAATAAATAAATAAAAATTAATATATGGAAGGCTATCAATAAATGGCAATTTATTAATAATAAACAATATAACCAATTTATAGAGAAATTTATTATCCTTAAAGAATTAGTGCTATTTACTTTTTAAATTATAAAAATATACATGTTCGTTTTTTAAAAAATTTAGAAAAAAACAAAACAATAATTTTATTTTCATAGTCCAATAATAACTAAGTTTCTGTATTTGCAAAAGCATCTATAGTACTTGTCCCTATTTTTTTTTAATGGATCAGATCTGGGAGTTGAAATGTATGTTAAGTTTCCATAATAGAAATATAGAACACTAGAAGTTTCATTTTCAAATTTCTTCCCCTTAGGGAGACCAAGAAAAAGCATGGCAGACCAGGTATGTCTTTGTATACCTGCCTATAGCAGACCAGGTATGCTATCTTGAATGCTCTACAATGTACCATAATATTCTTTCAGGCTCAACTCCGTGAAGAGTTTCACAATTCCCCTCAAACTCATGATCTCTTCTTCCCTGATCCCCCATCTCTCTCATACATACAGCACTTCTCGTTCTCTGCCTTGTAGCTATCCATGCTCTTTTCTTACCCACTACTCCCTCCCCCTGTCCTTCCCCTTGCTCTGTCTCCTAGAGCTGGGGCTTTAAAACTGAGGACTGTGAGCCTCCTGAAATTATACAAAAAAGTAGTGTTTCTGTAGTTACAAATACCTTTTCCTAGAGAAAATCCACATATTCATCAAATTCTCAAAAAGGGTCTAAGAACCCTGGCTGGCATGGCTCAGTTGGAGGATCAGCCTGTTCACCAAAATGTTGGGGGTTCTATTTGCAGTCAGGGCACATACTTATGCTGCCAGTTCAATTCCTGGTTGGGGAACATATGATTTGTCCTAGGTGATATGGCTCAGTTGGTTGGAGTGTCGTCCCATAAACCAAAAGGTCATAGGTTCATTTCCCAGTCAGGGAACATGCCTAGGATGCAGGTTCAGTCCCCAGTTGGGACTCATATGGGAGGTATCTGATTACTGTTTCTCTCCCTCCCTTTCCCTCTCTCTAAAATCAATGGGTATGTCCCCAGGTGAGGGTAAAAAAAAAAAAAAAAGATCTAGGACTCATAAAAGGGACAGAACCCTAGTCTAGGGAAAGATGTGATGTAATTCTTGTTAGATCCTCTGCAGTGCCTAGCATCTATCTGCCTATATACAGAGAGAAACATTTGTTGGTTTAAAATTTTATGAATAAATGATAAAATCAATGCAAGGTCTTTGTCTAATGCAGTATTTTAAATTAATATTTTCTCATATAATTACCTCATTCTCTTATCTTAATAATAAACAGTTTCTGAAAGGAGAATCATGGTTACCAGGACCTAAGGGGAGGAGGAAATCACGAGTTACTGTTCAATGGGTTCGGTTTCAGTTTGGGAGGATGAGAAATTTCAGGAGATGGATGGTGGTGGTGCTTGCATAACAATGTAAATGTACTTAATGCCACTGAACTGTTCGTGTATATTTTACTGCAATAAAAAAATACAACTTTTTATTTTCATATAACATTAATCACCTATTACAAGGCAGACTCTTCATCAGATGAAAGGAATAAGAAATACATTGGTTAAATTTTAGGATATACGAAAGAAATCCTCAAAGGAGAAGCAAATCTTAACCCCAGTCTACACGTTGTTGGTTTTAGAGTGTAAGCACAAATTAAAACTGGGCGATATAATCATAAATCCTGTCCAGACAGACAAACTTTTATCGGGTAAACAAAGGTAAATTGGTTGGGCACTTCAGTTTATCTGTGTTAAGCCAATTAAATTTTTTCAAGGTACCAAGTCACAACTCAGGAAAGAAATGAAAATTTAGTCCAAGTTTATCAATGTATTATCCACATGAATAATATAAGCATTTTGGATACATGCAATAGGCATTTCAAAGTGTCAGGAACACATTTTATTCAACAAACATTTAGTGAGTATTCTTAAGCCTAAGAACAATAAAAGTCTCAAAACTACTTAAAAAAAGAAACAGTAGGCCATATAGTATGCAGATTATAAAGAGAATTATTTTCCTCTGGTACTTTACTGTGCTCCCAACTCATACTTCAGAGCCTGCCTCACTAAAGAAAGTCTGACTCCATTAGGTTACAAATATATTTAAACATCAAAAATATTTATATTAATATGCTATATTGATATTTCCAAACAATGTATATGTTATCAAAAACATAGATTCTAAACCTTTTGATGACTAAATATCAGTGATATTGTTTGCTTATTTATTATCAATAAATAACTGATTTGCAAAGACATTTAAATATTCCATTATCTTTCTAAAAGTCCTCATATATAAGAGAGATTCACAAATATTTCCTCAGTGGAATCTAGGTAAGATTCGCTTAAAACAGAGTTAACATAAAAACTGACTATGAAATTCCCAATCGTAAAAAATTTATCCCCTACTATAATGAAGTATTGTGTATTCAAAAGTAAACTAATGTGTTTATTGCTCTCTTGACTTTAACATTAAATAATTAGCAGAATATAAAATTTTTCCATAGTTAAATTTACCAAAAAGCCAAATTTTCCTAATATTTATTCATTCAGGAGTATGCACTCAGTAAGTATTAGTTAGTGCCCGGCATGCATCAGGCACTACGCTGTAAGTGCTGGACAGCTGTGGACCCCAAATAGCCACGTTCTACCTAAACACTAGTGCTTTTCCAGAACACAGATTCACATCACCACCTCAAACGTCTTTGTGTTTTTGAAAACAACTGTTCTGATAATAATATGAAAAATTTCATTTATGAACCTGATCTCTGATTATGTTTATTAAGATATAAACATTTTTTGCCTGTCATGGAGTTTGTTTTTCTATAAGGCAGCAAGCAGCACACCATCAAAGACAGCACAAATTACTTTAAACCTTAAGATTTACCTGAAATGGGAACATTCTGTGAGACCGATAACTGCACATCTCCAGTTCCTGGTGGCATGTCAACAACTAAATAGTCCAGTTGGCCCCAATCTACCTAAAAATCAAGACGACACAAATAACATCATTGTACAACAAATGCAGTAATAATAAATAACGGCTTCACTTGAGCTATTACCAAAAGCCAGGGACTGTGCTGAGGATAGTATGTGAAAGGTAAATAAATGAATGACTAAGAGACAGTCCCTAACTCTAGCAGATCTCTGAATGAGAAGGTTAAATTTCCAAATGGTGTCCCCGTCCCGACTGAACATATACACAAATGGTGACCCCTTTTCACAATGGGCTTCCATTCAGGATCGACCATTTATTTTCACTGGGAACAGCCATATTTTACCCAGGAAAGCCTTAGCTTTTTGTACTTTGGACAAAAGCCTCAGCACTTCCTATCCCAGATACTAATAGAAGTTTTAAAAGTTTATTGTTTTTCCTTTATTAAGCACAAAAAATAATGAAAATTTAAAGTTAACAGTAAGAAAATTTTAGAGGTATGAGTTCTAATACTATAATATTTTGATTGTTTCTTTCCAGGCATTTTTCTAAGCATCCATGTCTAGAAAATTCAGCTATATAACCAAGTCCTTAAGGCTCAGCCTTATTTTAGACAGGTCTCCAGGGTGCCCCAGGCTCCTTTCTCCTCAGATAGTTTCTCCAAGTCCCCAGCCTCAGTGAATGGCGGGCCCCAGGATCCTCTCAGTTGACAAAGGGAGAAGCTTGGAATCATTTTTAATTCCTTCCTTTCTCTCACTATCCCAGTCACTTATATTTTGCCTTCTAAAAATCTCCCCAATGTATCTACTTCTCTCTTCCCTACTGCCAGAACCCGACAGAGGCCACAACCATCTTTCTCTGAAGCCTCTGAACCAATCTCTGCTCCAGCACTCCCTGTCTAGCCTGTTCCTAACACCTACGAAAAACGGTCGCTTTTTGTTTAAAACTCTTCTATTGCTTTTAGGACAAAGTCAGAGCTTAAGCTCCAGAGAACTCTGCGTGGTCTTCTTCCCTTGCTAATGCCTCCTCATTCTTCAGATCCCAGCTTGGAATTCACCTCCTCTAACTTCCGTTAGATTAGATATGGTGTTCCTACTGTGTGCTTCTCATACTCATTCATTCATTCATTCATTCATTCATTCAATCACTCACTCATTCACTCACTCACTCAACAAATGTTTATTGAGTATCTACCATGTATTAGGCATTGAGGTAGGTATTGATAAATAAATGGTATCATGGTCCCTAGCCTCACAGAATTTATAATACAGAGGGAGACACACACTAAGCACATTATGAAATAGCCGACACAAAGGGAAAAGGTTAGTATATGTCAGAGACTGAACAAACATCAACAAAGTCAGAGAGCAGTGATGAGGGAAAGGATCATAGTCATTTCCTTTTGTTTCATGATTCGTCTTTTCATGAAACTGTAGATGAGTTAGAACGCCCGGCACAGAACGAACACGCTGTAGATGCCTAATATCTATTCTTCCAAGGAACAAATGAATGAATGAACACATACAAACGTTCAAGACTTTTTATAGCGTAAGTGTATATAATCTCCTACCTTGCTTCTTAAAACAATAGTGTGAAATAAGCCTTTTCCAAGTAGTCATATATTTTTTAAAATTAAAGTTTAGGTGGCATTGGGTCGGACACACTCACTCACGCTGTAACGCATTTACTCAGCACGCATTTACTGAGACGCAGTTCGGCGCCAGGCGCTCTCCAGGTGCCAGGGGCAGTCAGTGGCAAAACCGAGCGCCGGCCACCATGAAACTAGCATTGTAGTGAGGGAGACACACAAACAGGAAGACAAACCAGATGCTATGAAGAAAACAAGTGTCCCTTCCTATACAAAATTATTTGGTTCCTGGTTCAGATATCCAGATCAAATAGCAAGAAATATTTTTAAATCTTTTCAATTCCAGAATTTCAAAACACAAGTAGTAAGAGTTCAGATAGCAAAGGATCTGTTTGGATCTCCTTAGTTTCCACAGTCAGATGGTGGAAGACACTCGAAGAGCAGGGGGAGAAGCAGAATGGCAGAAGGTGACCCTTTAGACAGGGCGGTCAGGGCGCTGGGTGAAGTGAGAGAATACCTGGTGCAGCTATCTGAGTGAAACCATTCCAGGCAGAGGTGACAGCAACAGAGGCGACAGCAATCGTAAAAGGCCCCACGATGGAGTTTGCTCGGCACACCCAAGGTATTGCTCAGAAGACAGCACGGCCCTTCTAAAACAGCACCCCCAACATCACTCTCTCTCCTCCTCGGACTCTGGTTTTCTTCGGAACATTTACAGTATCTCACATTATATAATGACCTGTCTTTTAGGAATTCTATGATATTTCTCAAACACAAGTACTTATTTAATGATATGTTTTAAGAGAATGATGAAATGATGAACATAAAATAGTTCATTTTCAAAATAGGGTTTCTTGGTTTGAAAAATAGTTACCTTAAAGTTACCCATGACCATAATCTATAAAACCATCTGCAAAAAAAAGATGAGGAATACTTTTCACGTTATATACTCTGCACTGAAACTACCAGCCCTGGCGGGCTGACAAGCCTGTCTCAGAGAACATCAGATGGCTGGTACCGACAATTTATCATTGTTGTTTCTCGGTATTTAATCACATTTATCACAGCTCCAGTTTCTTAAAAGACAACTGTTAGCAAGGCTCCTAGGAGCTGAAAATACTTCACTGCTAAGGCAATTAATTTCAAATGACTCTTAAACTGAATTTAAGCGATTTGAAAAAGAGAACCTGGCCCTAAATCTCCTCACACACAGCAGGCATCCCACAAAGGCTTGTTGCCTTGCACTGAACTGAACTGACATCAGTATCTGAGACCCAGTTTTACAGCATTTATTAATACTAACACTGAAATACATTAGTTACCAGGAAGTTTCGTTCTCTTAAAAAAGTCATCAAAGCATTGATTCTAGAATTACTTGGGATTCCCTCAGAGGTGTCCAACCCATGGCCCACAGGCCACATGCAGCCCAGGATGGCTATGAATGCGGCCCAACACAAAATTGTAAATTTACTAAAAACATTATGAGATTAGTATTTATGTATTTAATGTGTGGCCCAAGACAACTCTTCCTCTTCCAGTGTGGCCCAGAGATGTCAAAAGGTTGGACACCCCTGTGATTCTACTTAGTGTTTGTTCACTTGTATAAATTGTGTTACTTACTGTAGGGAAACACATACTAGCAAAACACCCAAGTAGCTCATTTGGTAAAATCCCATGGCAGATCCAGATTTTGTTGTGGCCCAAAGCATATGTAATTTGTTTGTGAAGTCTTCTCTAAGAACAAGAATACAAAATTAGAAATGCAAAATAAGACATAAAAGTAAATATTTATTTGGAATGTGAAAAGACATCACCATAAAATGTTGGAGACTTAGCGATTCAAATTCCTTTCTCTAAGATCACTTGAACTGAAAATGCTTCTACAGAAATGCTTCCTGACTACAACCAGCAAGTGTGGAACCCTGAGCGTAAATTTTATTAGCCTCATAGTAACCCCACTTCGGGTAAAACCTTCTCAACTCCCTCTGGGCTCCAAACTCAAAGGATCAGTCTACAAGTGGAGCTACCCGAGGTAGTTCAGAGATGCCCCGTGGATATAATGAGGGTTGAGTCGCCTGGAGTTCAGTTTGGTGGTGTTGGTCTCAGCCCATTTTAACTCTTCCTTCTGGGGAAAGAGATACTAACTATAGGCCATCTTGTTTCTCAGATGAACAGAGTTAAGGAGAGGTAGGGGTTTCACTCAGGTCACATAGGCTTATTGTGGGGTAACAAATTCCCTCCTTTTCTGTTCTTTCTCCTCATTCTTGCAGGGCACTGAGGGTTGCAGGTCTGTCTTCTGAAACTTTTTCAAGCTGAGCATGGTTATTGTCAGGGGCTCTGTTACAGAACTGAAACCTTTCCTGAGCTAGCTTCAAGTAGGCCTAATACCTCTTGGCTATAATTCCAACCATTCATATCCCTGGGTTATTATTATCTGTAGTTTGCCTCAGGTCTTTCACAGACAAAGAAACTAGGTAGCTCAGGAGGCAAGGCCCAAAGATGAACAGTAAAAGGATAGTGGCAAGAGATCCTAAGAGGGGGAGGAACTAGTGAGGGTAGAATGAGCCCTTTTTATTGTATTGCAGATCTCCTGGGAGTTGGAATGGGCACTCCCAAACCAGTGTAACCATTTGACTTGGTTGTATATCTCAAAGATAATGACTTCTACTTGTTCTGTATTGTTTATCCATGTACAAGACGACAAACTGATAATGGTACATATCCCACCTTGTTCAGCTAAGAGAAATCTAGGGCCTGCCAGTCACAGCCACTAGCCTGCATGTCATAGCACAGCATGCCGTACTAGCCACTGCACAGGCTCGTCCTTGTGCGGCCAACTAGTAACCTAGAGCAATCTGACTGTCTAAGGGACCCATGTGCCGAGGGCTCTACAGTGATCTATTTAAGACTTCGAGTTTGAGCAGGAGAGTTGGCCGAAAGCCTGACTGTACAGGTTAAATTCCATAATATCAGGTATTTAATGAGAGATATGTCTACGAAAACAAAGGTTAATAATCATAGCAAATTACAACCCAGCTTCTGAGTTTGTAAGGTTGTCAGTCAGGATTTCTAGTTGTAAGGCTGAAAGCATTTGTAGTTTGAAGTGGCTGTGATGATGTTCGCAGGTAAACTCTCTATGTGGCTTTCACGGCATCAATTCCTGAGATTACTTAAGCATGAACTGTTGTAGTGATTTTCTGAATTTTATGTCAAGTTGTCCATCTTCAGCTTGCATGGCTTTGGAAAAAGGCAATTTTAGTTCTCAGTGGTTTCTAGTCAAAGGATGGGAGAAAAATTAGAAACATGTTTTGAGAATCATAGGCAGGTATTGGAGGAGACTAGAAGAATTCAGGATCCAGTCCAGTATACAAGTAGAAAATAAAACAAAACCTAGAATCTAATATCCTCAAACCTAAATTAAATTGTTCTTTCACTTTATTAATACATCCAGCGCTTAAAGGTTATGCCACCAGAACTAATTACTAAATCTCTGTTAAATTATTTTTGTTTCTTTTTTGTCAAGCTTATGAAAGGAAAAATATTCCAAACTAGCACTGACTGGGTACTTTTAGGCTAATATGTCTTCTCCAATTAATATTTTATATTTTATATTCCAAATAATGCCTGATAATCTGAGAGTAACTCAAAGACTCAAATAAAGGCAATTTCTTCTTTTCTGAGAAATTACTGGGAAATAAAGGTATATCTAAGATTTGAGCAGATATGGTCATTTGTCTTTTTCTGGACATCAGTTACAGTGTGGTGCTATGAATGAGAAAAGACCTCATTTCATAGGACGCTGGAAGCACAAGTGCAAACAGACTGAGCTGCAAGTGTTGAAAAGGAGGGGCCCACAGATGCATTCCATTTTTGGCTTCTCAGCTGGCTCAAGCAGTTTGCCACAGCCAGCCTCTAGGGTAGCAGTTTCCATCGTCAGCACTATACAGCCACGTTTAAATACCATAGGGTTACTATACTCTTCTCCAAAGCCAAAGCAGAGTGTCCCAGTCATCTCAGGTCAGCTAGCAAGGTCAATGTGAGCCAGGTGAAAATAATATCAGTAGGGTGGCCCCTGGGCCTCAGGAGTCAGGGAGGAAAATCACTGCTGAGAGAGGTAGAGCTACAGCCTGCTAGAACCAAAGTAGTAGCAGGAAGAATTAAACTTCTTCTTCTTTTTTTTTTTTTTTTACTTTACTTATTTATTTTTAGAGAGGAGACGGGACAGAGAGAGGGAGAGAAACATCAATGTGTGTTTGCCTCTTGCGGGTCCCAAACTGGGGTCCTGGCCGGCAACCCAGGCTTGTGCCCTGACTGGGAATTGAACCTGTGATCCTTTGGTTTGCAGGCCAGCACTCCATCCACTGAGCAATACCAACCAGGGCAGAATTAAACTTCTAAGGGAAAGAAAAAGGCGCAACTAAGGAATAAACAGAGAAATATGAAGCAGGAGAAATGGGACAAAATGAAGATTAAATAATTTAAAAGTGGGCTATATCCAGGCCCCTCATTCACACAGTGTGTGGAACATTCCACAAGTGATAGAGCACATTCTTAAAGGAAGTAGGGCTGGGCCAGACATTGCCTCCTATCTGCTCTTAATTTCTGACTTAATAGTGGGTTTTGACCCTTATGCCTACCTGACTCATAATTAGTAGATCTCAAAATAGTGTCGTTGTATCTGACTCTGTCATTATATCTGCTGTGTCTACCTCATACCTAATTTCTGCCACCTGTCCCTGACTTCCTAGTTCTCAGACTCCAGTTAGGCACAGTCCTATACTAATAGCAAACAGAACAGTACTTGTGCTTTGCTTGGAATCCCAGACATGAAATCATGTGACCACCAGCATAAAAGATGCAGCTGACCTTGTCTCAGACCCATGGACACATTTGTCAGGAAAATTACCAAGCTCCTAAGATTTTTTATTCAACTAACCTCCAGGGTTTGAATGGGTTTTCAAGCTCTAAGAATCCTAGAGTGACTATTTTTATAAATACCTATCTCTGCAACTTCAGTGTAAGCTCCCTGACAGAGGAGACCATTCTTTGTGTATCTCTGGACTCCCTCTCCACATCCAGTCCCCTCCATAATACCTACACAGCGTTCAATCAGCATCCACTGAGTGATTCTATGAGCCAAGTTGCTCCCTACAATTATATTATGCTTATAAAAGTTTTTCCATGTGAGGCACCTTTTATATACAGTATAAATCTAATATAGAACATGCAGTGTTTTTGTTTAAGTTTAAACCATAGTTTTTGCTCTGCACAGTGGACTATTCATAAAATCATGCAACATTTCACTTTCATAGCAAGAAGAAAATTGCTAGAAAGGTGAAATTATTTAAATATAAATACCACAATAAAAATCTGAATAGCAAAAATTTCTACTTGAGTTGATGGCCTACTGACTTGTGGAAATAAATGATGCAACCACATAAATTTATCCTCGAGATCGTTTTGATAAGAGCTGACCCAGTTATAAAATGAGAACATATCGTAAAAGTTACAACAATGATGTAAATGTTCTTCCCTAATATTTTCTTTTTCTTTTCAGATTATAAAGTTCGCTAATCCATTTTCAAATGTTTTTCTTTCCATAGGAAAAAGGGCAGGAGGGTGGAGGGCTAGACTACTTGAACAATCCCGTCAAGGCACTACCAACCAAGTGATAGTAACGTTTTGAAAGAGAAAAGAGAAACTTTAATCTATGTTTCAATCTGTCACCATCATCTCATACCCTTAGTTGTTCCAGCAGAGTGTAGAGCACACCGGACCTGACAACCTGGAGAAAGCATTCATTCACATAGAACCTCTTATGCAAAACCTGATACATGGGTCAATCTCAGTAACTGCACACCTAGTTTCTGAAATTACACACACATGCGCACGCATTTATATTTATATATATTTAAACCTCAACTGAGGATATGTTTACTGATTTTAGAGAGAGGAGGCGAGAGAGAGAGAGAGATCAATGTGACAGAGAAATATCAATCAGTTGCCTCTCCTATGTGCCCCAACTGGGGACTGAACCGACAACCTTTTGGTGTACAGGACAATGCTCCAACCAACTGAGCCACCTGGCCAGGGCTGAAATAATATTCAAAGATTAGCCAATTCCCAGGCCAGCCCACAGACGTCCATGAGAACCCACAGTACAGCTGAAAGAGTAAAACATTACAATATAAGAATGATGCTAACACAAAAGTAAAAATATTTCAGTTAATTATGGGAACACCTCTCTAGGTTCTCTAGGATCCTGCTTTAGGCCAACCCCTTACACAGATGTTCATAACCTAAAAAGCAGATGTCAGCGAAGAATAAGACTACTAAAATAGCCCAGAACACGACAAACCTACCTGAAAACAAGACTTTAAAAATTTTTAATAATTACTAGAACAAATTTAACTTTATTCTTTTTTTAAATTTAATCTTTATTGTATTTTTTTGTCCATTACCATTTAGTCCCCCTCTCCCCAGCAATCACCACACTGTTGTCCATGTCTATGGGTCCCTTCTCCTTTTTGCTTAATTCCGCTTCTCCCTAACCCTCCCCCCACTAGCTGTCATCTGCTCTCCAGCTAAAACAAATTTTAAAATAAAAACTCTCCCTATACACCTAAAAACTGAAGCTTCAGATTTTTTTTCCCAGTAGGTGTAAGAAATTATTAACTTAATTTTGGACAGTTTATAAGACATATTTAGATATGTGGTACTCTCTTTAATAAGGGAAACTATAATACTCTTTTTTAAAAAGTCCTTAGAAATATCATTGTATTTGGGGGGAGTCAAGGTAAGAAGGGGCAGAATTAAATCTGCATTGAAACTGCATGGAGCCCCACTGAGAGAATCCATAGTCATCATCCATCAGTTTTGATTATTCTTAAGGATGTTACGGAATGTGAGCAACGCTACTGCCCTAGGAGAACAGTCTATCCAATGTACTTACTGCATTCTGGCAATGATCTGAAGAACTATCCTAGTTGAGTTTATTTTTTAGTTTTAGTTACTTATCATCTGGGGTCCTAATTTTGAGCCTTAGGGTCCATTAGGGGAAACCGAGGTAATAAGGAAGAGGTTAGGGGGTGGGGCTCTGCAAATAACAGGTTGGGGGATGTGGCTCTGCAACTAACAGGTGAAGAACAGCAAAAGGAAATGAATAGTTACTGAAAGCCTATTATAAGGTAGACACTAATACTTATTATATATTATGTGACATTGTAAAACAGGCATATTATAATCTCTAGTTTACAGTAGGAATAACAAGGATTTAACCAGAAAAATACCCATGGTCAGGCTGTTGGTAAGTGATGGAGCTGGGATATGAATCTGGTCTGTGTGACTCAAGTCATGTTCCCAGTATCCCATAGAATGAGGTGCAGCAAAAAATATTCTCCAAGACCATGAAGAATTCTGTACTAGTATGACTTCACTGTACTAGTAAGTAGGGACAGTAGTTGCTATTGAGTGAGCATGTTACTGTGTAGCTCTCACTTCAAAATGACTAAACTAGTAGAACAATGAATCTACATCAAATTTTATGTTAAGCTTGAACATTCCTCTGTGCAAATTATTCAAATGATTCAGAGGCTTTCGGGGACAATGCAGTAAGTGTGGCAAAAATGCTCCAAAGATGGTCAAGAATCTATTGAAAGTGATCCATGTTCTGGAAGGCCTGCAACAAGCGGAACACCTGAGAATGCTGAAGGTGTACGGGCTGCAATCAACACAGTTTGGCAACTCACAGTGCGAGAACTAGAAGCTGATCTGGGGATTCCAAAAACTACTGTTTGACATTTTGACTCAGGATCTTGGCATGAAGCATGTCATGGCAAAATTCATTCAGTGGTTTCTGGTACCAGAGCAGAAGGAACATCGTGCTGCAGTTGCTAATGACTTGGTTCAAACCACTACCAATGAGCCAGTTTCCTCAAGAAGTTCATAACTGGAGATGAATCGTAGGTCTATGGCTAGGATTTGGAAATGAAGGCCCAGTTGTCCCAATGGAAGTTGCCTGGTTCTCCACTCCTGAAGAAGGTGTGGCAAAGTCTCAGCAAGAGCAAGACCATGTGAACTGTGTTTTTTGATTGGGAAGGTGCTGTCCATCGTGATTATGCCCCTCCAGGCCAAACAATTATTAAGTACTACCTCAATATTCTTCATCAGTTGAGATGCAATATGATGAAAACAGATGCACCTATGGGCAACTGGTGATTGGCAGCTTCACCACGACAATGTACCCACTCATGCATCACATCTCATGCAGAGTTTCTTGGTGAAACATCAAATCACCCAGGTGACTCCACCTCCCTACAGCCCAGATTTGGCACCTTGTGACTTTTGGCTTTTCCCAAAACTAAAATCACCTTTAAAGGGGAAGAGATTTCAGACTGCCAATGAGATTCAGGAAAATACAACAGGACAGCTGATGGCTATTCCAACAAAGGATTTTGCAGAGTGTTCTGAACAGTGGAAGAGACACTAGGAGAACTGTGTGAGGTCCCAAGGTGCTTACTTTGAAGGGGACTGAGGTGTCATTGTTCTATGTACAATGTTTCTTGCATCTTGTATCTTCTTTAATACATGTCTCTATTTTTCATATTACATGGCTGGATACTTCCTGAATAGACCTCGTCATATATAGGGTTTGGTACTATCTGTGGTTTTAGGCACCTACTGGGCAGTCTTGGAACATATCCCCACAGTTAAGAGGGAAATATAGTATAAAATAGAGTCTGTACACTCACAGAAAACCTAAATAATATAAATAAGAAATAGAATTATTTATTTCCTTTAGCTTTTTTCTTTTTCTGGTTAATTATGTTTCTTTTATTTCTGAATATCTTTAATGGTATTACATAGTACTCTTCCTCTGCATGATCTTTTAAGGGTCCTTAGGTCCTTAATATTACAAAGCAAGTGTCCTAGTAACCATGGACATATTGACTATAAATTTCCTGACTTTGTGACATTAAAGAATATTTTAACTTTCGATAATCTATCATTGAATTCTGTTTTTTTTAATTAGTAAGTATCATCTTATCAACCATCTACAAAAGAAAAATTATGTGGAGTAATTGTTTAAATCAAAGTAAATAACCTATGAAGACTAAGAACAGATTTTCTAAAAATATCTACAGCTATTAAACACATTTTAAAAAGCTGGCTTAGTAAATTTTATTCTAAAAATTTAAAGATCCAAATCACATGGAACAGGAAATCAACTATAAGAAGCTATCGCTCCATATGCAGTTATATTTTAAGTCTGAGTTATTATAATGCAGCTTCTAGACTTTAAATTCTTATTCAGACATTAATTACTATGATTTTTTTTTAAATAGCACTCTAAAGGGGAGTCTGGAAAAAATCCAGACTGTGAACCAAAGGGGAAGTCTGGCAAAAAAAAAAAAAAAAAAGACAATAGCTGGGTACAGACAAGAATCCAGAAATCCATTCATTAAACAGAAAAATTTTAGTATGGGAAATTGGCATGTCTAACTTCCAATCATTTGTGTCTCTAGCTGTAATCATTGTAGGTCAGCTAATTAACATTTCTGGATCTCAGTTTTCTTATCTATAAAATAAAGTGTCTTAGATTAAATAATCACTAAGGTTTCTTCTATCTACTTTTTTAAACGTGTGACTGTGATCTATTTGTGTAAATTGGAGAATATTTGTGACAGTTTTGCTCATAGAAGAAAAGTAAAAAAAGAGGCATTTTTATCTGAAATACCAAAATGACAAAACAAACTTTTTGAAAAGGGGGAGCACTTTATATAAGAACAAGAAATCTCAAAGATATTTGGTCCATTGAAGAATTTATTTGATAGAATGATCATATTTCCTTTGGAAATTTAGCTAAATTTTACAAAGAACTAAGATTTAAATTTGTACTGAACTACAATCTACTCTGACTGACATCCTAAAATACCACTTTCTAGCTCATCTAGGAATTAATGTGTTATAGCTTCACAAAATGTCAAATGTTAGAAAACAGATGCATTCTGGAAAAGCTGTTGAGGGGTTGGCCACTCGGGTGAGGAGTGGAGAGGGGATTGAAACACAAACCCTTAAAGGTTGAGAAGTCCAATCCAACTCTCCAATTAATATAAAAGTTCATTCTACAAACACTCATGACAGGGATATACTAGCCCATAAAAGAAAGCTCAAATCATTCATTGCACACTACACACTCAAATACAAATTTTGGATCAATAAAAGGATGGAAGAAAATTGTTTCTTAAGAATCTTCCCAATATTTTCTTTTGCCATATATGAGAATGGTTTCCTTTTGTCTTTATTACTCAGACGATGTAACTTCAGATATGTTTTGTTTTCTGATCTGTCTTTAGTTGCTACATGCACTGCTATTTATTAGATCTCCCCCTATTTTTAATATAAATAAGAATCTACTAAATTATAGGGATCAAGACTACAGAAATATATTTGAGCTTTTTTTAAAAAAAGAAAAAGGTTTGTATCGATAGCATAATTTTTGGAAACTACTGTATTTTCAATAAAGAAATCAGTAGTTTCAGTGATAGCCATAGGGTTTTGTAAAAGTGTCAATAAATACATTATCAGAAAGTAAAATATTGAAGTTTTATTATTAATTTACAGTTTGAACCTAGCCAAACTGCTGAACTTTTCTATGCCTCTGTTTCCTCATTTTTTTAACAAATATTTTTGTAAATTTATTTTTTAAAGAGAGGGGAAGGGGAGGAGAAAGAGAGAAACATCAATGTGTGGTTGCCTCTCACATACCCCCCCCCCCCACTGGGGAGCTGGCCTGCAATCCAGGCATGTGCCCTGACCGGGAATTGAACCAGCAACCTTTTGGTTGACAGGCCCACACTCAGTCCACTGAGCTACACCAGCCAGGGCTGTTTCCTCATCTTAATACAAAAAAAATGGAAAATCTTAGAGTGAGAAGAGACCACAGACATTATCTTGTCCAATGTCCTTATCTTATAGATAAAACAACTAAAACTCAGAAATCAGATGAGGGGATCCATGATAGCAGCAGAGTAGGTGGAAGCTACACTCACCTACTCTCAGGACCAATCTGGAATTACAATTAAAATATAGAGCAATCCACCTGAATAACCACTGAAGACTAGCTGAAGAGAGGTCTTATACTAAGGATTTGCAGAAGAAGCCACATCAAAACTGTAGGAAGGGTGGAGACACAAAAAGGGCTCCACTCGTTCACACAGGTGGGGGCTGAAAATTCCAGAGGGATATCTCAGCTCCTGGGGTGTTACCCCTTGGAAGAGTGAACTCTCAACCCCAAGCCAGGCTCCCCAGCCCAGAGCACCAGAGCTGAGAAGAGGCACCCACATAACATCTCACTGTGAAAATCAGTGGGGATTCTATCTGCCAGGGAATTCTATCTGCCAGGGAGTCCACTAGAGACACAGGCACCCTCTTAAACGACCAACACACAAAATCTCTTGCACAGCAACTCACCCTGAGCTCAGGCAGAGAGAAGACAGAGCAACTAGCATTGCAGGAGGAGAGACTGGGATTGTGGCTCCAGGGAGAGAACTAAAGGGACAGCTGTTGGGATCCCTATGCTGACCCTCTACCACATTTCAGATATCTTTCTTGAGTGCAGAACACCCCTCCATATGGCATCAGGCCGAGGGAATGCAATAGCCCCACCCTCTAGATTCCCTATAGCCCCACCCTGCAAAGCTTTTGCCTTGATGAGGAGTCAGCTGCCTGGGCATGGGTATAGAGGTCCAAGTAGACTCAGTGGGTGTCAGTGACTGAGTTGTGTGGTTTGGGGGCAGGGGCCATTGTCCCTACTTTCTGTGAACCTGACTGGCCTCTTCCCCTACCTCAACTTCTAAGCTTCCAAAAGCCCTACCCTGCCATCTCCTGGTGCCCTGTCCTGCTGAGAAAGTCCTGGCAGAATCCAAGACAAACTGAGTTGTGTGGCTCTGGAATGGGGGCCACTCCCCCACTTTCCCCCAAGCCTGACCAGCACCTCTCCCTCAATGGAGATCCATTAGCCCTATCTTTTCCACTCCTGGTGGCCCTCCCCTGCTGAGATGAGGCTCCTAGAAGAATCTGGGAAAGAATGAGTTCTGTGGGTCTAGGATAAGGAGTATTTTTCCCTCACATGCCTTGACCACTGAAGAACCTTCTCTTCACATAGCCAGATCCAGGCCTGGTTGGGCCTGTTAAACTCTGCTGATTCCCTGAATCCCCATCACAACACAAAGGTATGTGAGCATTCAGCAAGTGGCAGCTAGACTTGGTATACACTGGAACATTTGCTGAGTAACTTGAGACCCAAATTTGAACCTCCATCAGTCTGGTGAACACCATTCAAACCTATCTGGTAACTCACTGAAAACCTACCTCATACAACTCCAATACTTTCAAAGACTCTATCAGTAACTAGGCCTAACAGGCAACTAACTGGCAGGCAAAGGCAGGAGGAGGCAAATCTCGGGGTGTCTTGGGACTTTAGCTGACCTGCTCCCAAGCCCCATGCAGGTAAAAACACGCCAGGGTGCCCAGCCTGGGCACGAGTTAGGACACAAGTCTCAGTACATTTAAGAACCATGAAATCATATCAAGCATCTTGTGTGAAAAACACACAAACACATGGGAGCTAAATAACCTGTTACTAAACAATAAATAAGTTCACAGTGAGATCAAGGAAGAAATCAAAAGATACCTTGAAACAAATTAAAATAAACACACAACAACCCAAAAATTTAAGGGAAACAGCAAAAGCATTCCTAAGAGAGAAACTCATAGCATTTCAGGCCCATGTTAAAAAACAAGGAAAATTTCAAATAAACAATCTAACTTTACACATAAAAGGAACTAGAAAAAGAACAGTGAATAGAAAAAAAGCAAATAATAAAGATCAGAGCAAATATAAATGATATAGTGGCTAAAAAATAAACCCCAACAAAATATCAATAACCCCAAGAGCTGGTTCTTTGAAAAAATAAACAAAGTTGATAAACCTTTAACCAGACTCATCAAGAAAAAAAGAGAACCCAATAAATAAAATCAGAAATGAAAGAGGAGAAGCAACAAATGACACCAAAGAAATACAAAGGATTGTAAGAAAAAATTATGAACTATATGCCAACAAATGAGGACAATCTGGACAAAATGAATAAATTCCTAGAAACACAATTTTCCAAAACTGATTCAGAAAGATTCAGAAAAACTGAATAGACACATTACAACTAATAAAATTGAAGCAGTAATCAAAAAAAAAAAACCTCTCAACAAACAAAAGTCTTGGGCAAGATGGCTTCAAAGGTGACTTTTACCAAACATTCAAAGAAAAATTACCACCTCTCTTTCTCAAATTATTCCAAAAAATTCAACAGGAGGGAATATTCTCAAGCTCATTTTACAAGACGAGCATTATCCTAATTCCAAAACCAAATAAAGACACTACAAAGAAAGAAAACTATAGGCCACTATCCTTGATGAACATATATGCCAAAATCCTCCACAAAACATTAGCAAACCAGATCCAGCAATATATTTAAAAGATGATATGCCATGATCAAGTCAGATTTATTCCAGGGTTCCAAGGTTGGTACAACATCTGCAAATCAACAAATGATACATCAAATAAACAAAATGAAAGATAAAAATCACATGATCGTATCAATAGATGCTAGAAAAGCATTTGATAAAATTCAGCACCCATATATAATAAAAATCTCAGCAAAGTAGGAATAGAGTGAACATAATTTAATATAATAAAGGCCATATAGGACAAATGCACAGCCAACGTCACACTCAATGAGCAAATATTAAAAGCATTTCCTTTAACATCAGTAACAAGACATGGATGTCCATTTTCACCACTCTTATTCAACATAGTCCTGGAAGTCTTGGCCACAGCAATCGGACAAGAAGAAAACATAAAATGCATCCAAATATGAAAGGAAGAAGTAAAACTGTCATTATTGCAGATGACATATTACATATAGATAACCCTAAAGATTCAACTAAAAAACTACAAGAACTATTAAATGAATTCAGTAAAGTAGCAGGATACAAAATAAATATACAGAAATCAGTTGCATTTTTATACACCAATAAATAACTATTATGGAAACAAACAATCCCATTTACAATTACAATAAAAAATAATATACCTTAAAATAAATTTAACCAAAGATATAAAATATCTGTACTCAGAAAATTATAATATACTGAAGAAAGAAATTGAAGAAGATACAAATAAGTAGAAGTATATACCATGTTCACGGACAGGAAGAATTAACACTATTAAAATATCCACACTGCCCAAAGCAATCTATAGAATCAACAAAATCCTAACAAAGTTCCAATGTCATATTTCACAGACCTAGAACAAATATTCCAAAAGTTTATATGGAACTACAAAAGATTCTGGATAGCCACAGCAATCTTGAGAAAGAATAACAAAGTTGGAGGAAACATGCTACCTGATATTAAACTCTACTGCAAGGTCATAGTAATCAAAACAGCATGCTAATGGCATAAAAAACAGATATATAGATCAATGAAACAGACTAGAAAGCCCAGAAATAGAGAGACCCCTGCTTTATGGTCAACTAGCATTTGACATAGGAAGCAAGAACATACAATGGGGTAAAGGTAGTCTATTCAATAAATGGTGCTGGGAAAATTGAACTGGTATATGCAAAAATATGAAGCAAGACTACTTTCTTATACAATATACAAGAATATACTCATAATGGATTAAAGGCCTAAATGTAAGACTCAAAACCATAAAAATCCAAAATACAACATAGGCAATAAAATCTCAGACATTTCTAGTAGCAATTTTTTTTCTGATATATTTTCTTGGGCATAAACAACAAAAGAAAAAGTAAACAAATGGGACTACATCAAACTAAAAAGGTTTTGCACAGCAAGGGAAATCCTCAGCAAAATGAAAAGGAACTGAATAGATGATACATCTGATAAGGGGTTAACACCCAAATTTATAAACCACTTATATAACTCAACATCTAAAAAACCAAACAATCCAATTTAAAAATGGACAAAGGACCTGAATACACACTTCTCCAAAGAGGACATACAGATGGCCAATAGACATATAAAAGGATGCTCAATGCCACTAATCATCAGAATAATGCCAATTAAAGCCACAATCATATACTCCCTCACGCCTCTCAGAACGGCCGTCATCAATAAGTCAAAAAGTGTTGGCAAGAATGTGGAGAAAAGAGGACTCTAGCACCTGCTGGGAATGGAGACTGGTGAAGGCACTGTGGAAAGCAGTGTGGAGTTACCTCAAAAAGTTAAAAATGAAATTGTTTTATGATCCAGTGATTATGCTCCCAGGAAGATATTGGAAGATATTCGAAACACTGATTTGAAAGAATATATGCACTCCTATGTTCATTGGCAGCATTATTTACAATAAGCAAGATCTGGAACCATCCCAAGTGCCCAACAGTAAATGAGTGGATAAAAAAGCTGTGGTACATTTACACAATGGAATATTACTCAACCACTAAAATGAAGGGATTCTTACCTTTTACTACAACATGGATGGACCTGGAGAGTATCATGGTAAGTGAAATAAGTCACTCAGAGAAAGACAGGTACCATATAATTTCACATATCTGTGGAATCTAATGAATAAAAAAACTAACAAACAAAATAAAAACAGAATTATAGATACAGAGAACAGACTGACAGCTGTCAGAGGGAGGGGGATGGGACGCTGGGTGAAAGGGTGAAGGTAATAAGCAAACAAAAAATCTCACAGACACTGACAACAATATGGTACTTACCAGAGAGAAGGTAAGAGGGACGTGATAGAGGACGGTAAAAAATAATGAAATCATGGATTTTTTGAAAAGAGAGATAATTAAATAGGATTACATTGAAAAAAATGTTGCTTTAAAGAGAAGCTTGTCATATCGTAAGTCAAAATAAAAATTTCTCTCAATCAGCATATCATGTTTACTCTTTCCACCAAATGGTAAGAAAATATTTGTCCATTTCTGAGGTTACCACATTCCACAATGATCTAAACAAGTAATTTTAAAATACCATTTTCATATGCCTAGATGACATGAGCAGCATTAAATGGCTTCTTTTGAAATTAAAAGAAAACTTCTCACCAGTAAAACTAAGCATATTTGGTTAAAGTACAATTTAAAAATATGTAAATAAGTATAACTAAGGGTGAAGAAGTCAGCAGAAAAGTCACATCTGTTGTTTGAATATATTATTGGGGTGGCCCAAAAGTCTATATGGATTTTCTGTAAAATAAAAGACACATTTTTCATTTTCACCAACAACTTTATTGATTTGGATATTCTGAGTATATCAGCTATCTCCCACATGGTATACTGTTGATTTTTCTCAACGTCTCAATTTGATCGCTATCAATTTCATCTGGTCTACTTAACCGTGGAGCATTGTCCCATGAAAAATCTCCAGCATGAAACTTTGCAAACTACTTTTGGACACATTCAATCAGTCACAGTACCTTTGCCATATACTGCACAAATCTTGTATTGCATTTTAGTCGCATTTTTACCTTCCTTAAAATAATCAAGTATAATATGCCAACAATGTTGCATATTTTCTTTCATCTTCAATATTAAAATGGCTACACAAAGATTCACCAATTTTGATAGGCTTTTTTTAATGCATGCTGATATGACAGCTGTCACAATACAATCTAACAAAATAGTTTCTATGAAGTTAAAGACAACAAAGCACTATTAGAGCTGTTTTATGGAAAAAAACAAATGAAGTTTTTGGCCAACCCAATAATTAAATTTCTACGTTTTAGAGACCTGTACCTTGATGCTGTTAAGTAAGCTTGCCACTTACAAAGGTGAAGAGAAAACAATAAACTTACGGTCACAAATGATTTCCTGGCGAAAACAAAATAAAGAAGTAGTTTTCGGCTATAACTATTTTGAACACAGAGGATTTTCAGAAAGGCTAAGAAATACATGTATGAGAACAGAGACAGAGATGACACAGACACAGGTGGGAAACAGGGTTGGGGTTTGGGGAAAAATAAACACATAAAACAATCTAATTCCCATCTCATCAACTTCAGCATTTTCCAAGTTCCTAAAATACATGATTACTTCAAAAGCACCCAAAAGACATCTAAGAAATCTGAGATCAGTAAGTTGAAAAACTAGGAAAATGGACTGAATATTATACTTTACATAAAAGACCATTAAATAAACAGTCATTCCTTTACTCTCATTTAAGCACATTGGTCATAATATCTAAACTTCACAATAATCTTGTACTCTGATGAGTAAGTTGATGTGGTGATGTACCTATAAGTTGTCTTTGCCTGAATACCTCCTGTCTTCATATTTGTCTTATTACAGATCACACATTAATACACATGCTTAAAGCCAGAGTATAAATAACTGGGTGCAGAGGGTAATTATGAAGTTTAAGCCTGACTCAGAAATTAATGCCAACATTCACATGCACCAAACACTGTTCTAGACACTGGTTATAATGCAGTCAACAAGATACCTGAGGTTCATGCACTCATGAGCAGGGATAGGGAGACAAAAAACAAACCAATAAGTATATCACTTATAAGTTTGATGTGAAAGTCATCTTCCTAGACTTCAGGTTGCTATGTATAAAACTAGAAAACTAATATTACTTGGGAAAGCATCATCAAATCCTTCTCAAACAAAAATTATGCCAAAAAAAAAAAAAATCTAGGTATAAATAGGACTTGTACTTCAATCTTTCCTAATTGATCCCTGACTCCGATGGTACATACATAATAGACTGTAGGCCACAGTAGGTGTAAACCGTGCCATGAAGTATAAGAAAAATAAATGGATCATGGTAAGACTCAAAATGAACCTATGTTCCATATAGAAACTAACTGTAGTTAGTAAGCTATGGTTTCTCCAATAAGATAGTAACAATAAATAATGCTATTTAGAACATACTTCTTTGCCTCCATTTCAGTACGAATGTCAAAATAAGTCATTTTTTTATTTCTTTTTTGCTAGATTTGAATATTGTAAAAAGGTAGTCACTCTTTGTTCTTTATTCTTTTAAATAATTTTATTTCAATTACAGGTAACATACAATATTAAATTAGTTTCAGGTGTACAACAAAGTGATTAGAAAATTATATAATTTATAAAGTGATCACCCCAATAAACCTAATACCCATCTCACACTCTGCAAAGTCATTCAATATTATTGACTGTACTCCCTATGCTGCACTTTACATCCCCATGACTATTCTGACTACCAATTTCTACTTCTTAATCCCTTTCCTTTTCTCACCCATCCCCCACCCCCACCCTTGTCAGGCAACTATCAAAATGTTCACTGTATCTACGAGTCTATTTCCACTCTGCTTGTTCATTTATTTTGTTTTGTAGATTCCACATGCAAATGATATCGTATGGCATTTATTAGTCTGCGTCTGACTTATTTCACTTAGCACAATACCCTCTAGGTCCATCCATGTTGTCACAGATGGCAAGATTTCATTCTTTTATGGCTGAGTAATATTCTATTACACATATGCATTACTTTTTAAAAAATCTTCACCCAAGTATATATTTTTACTGATTTTAAAGAGAGGGAGGGGAAGGAGGAGAGGAAGAGACAGAGGGAGAGGGAGAGATGAAAGAGAAACATCAATCAGTTGCCTCCCATATGCACCCAGACCAGACCAGAGATTGAACCCACAACTTAGGTATGTGCCCTGACTAGAGATTGAACCCACAAACTTTTGGTGTCCAGAATGACGCTCCAACTAACTAAGCGACCTGGTCCGGACTGCATGACTTCTATATCCATTCATCTATTGATGGACATTTAGGTTCTCCCTTATCTTGGCTATTGTAAATAACCTTGCAATGAACGCATGAATGTCTATGCCTTTTTGAATTAGTGTTTTGGGTTTCTTTGGATAAATACTCAGAAGTGGAATTGCTGGGTCCTTCTTTGTGCATTGTTAGAACCTTTGTTTTAGTCTATTCTGTCTGGTTTCAGTGTGGCTATACAAGTTTTTCTTTTTAGCTTGTTTCCACTTTCATGAAATATCTTTTTCCATCCCTTTACTTTCACTCTGTATGTGTCTCTTGACCTGAGATGAGTCTCTGTAGGCATCACATGTAAGGGTCTGATTTTCTTATTCATTCAGCCTCCCTATGTTTTTTGATTAGAGAATTTAATCCATCTACATTGAAAGTAACTATTGACATATATATAGTTATTGCCATTTTATAATTCATATTTTTTATCTTTTGCTTCTTCTTCCTCTTAAAGAAGACCTTTTAACTTTTCTCATAGTACTGGATTAGTGGTGATAAACTCCTTTAGCTTCTTCTTGTCTGGGAAGTTCTTTATCTATCTTTGGATTCTAAATGATAGCTTTGCTGGGTAATCTCTGTTATAGGTCCTTTCTTTATATCACTGTGAATATTTCATGCCAATCCTTTATTTTATTTTATATTTTATTTTATATTTTTATTTATTTATTTATTTGTTTGTTTGAATTGTTGTTCAAGTACAATTTTCTATCTTTTACTCTCAGCCTTCCCTATCTCCCTCCCATTTCCACCTGCCCCTAGTTTTTGTCCATGTGTCCTTTATACTTGTTCCTGTAAACCCTTCCCCTTTTCCCCTGAAATTCCCACCCCTCTCCCCTCTGGACACTGTCAGCCTATTCTCTATTTCAGTGTCTTTAGTTATATTTTGCTTGTTTCTTTGTTTTGTTGTTTAGGTTCCTTTTAAAGGTGAGATCATATAGTATCTGTCTTTCACCACCTGGCTTATTTCACTTAGCATAATGCTTTCCAGTTCCATCCATGCTGTCACAAAGGGTAGGAGCTCCTTCTTTCTTTCTACTGCATAGAATTCCATTGTGTAAATGTACCACAGTTTTTTGATCCATTCATTTACTGATGGGTACCTAGGTTGCTTCCAACATTTGGCTATTATAGATTGTACAGCTCTGAACAATGGGGTGCATAGGTTCTTTTGGATTGGCATTTCAGGGTTCTTAGGATATAATCCTAGCAGTGGAATTGCTGAGTCAAAAGGCAGATCCATTTTTAGTTTTCTGAGGAAATTTCATACTGTTTTCCATGGTGGTTGTACCAGTCTGCAATCCCACCAACAGTGCATTAGGGTCCCCTTTTCTCCACAACCTCTCTAATACTTGTTGTTTGTTGTTTTGTTTATGATGGCCATTTCATGCCAATCCTTTTGATCTACCAATTTCTTCTGAGAAATCAGCTGACAGATTTATGGGAGCTCCCTTGTAGGCAGCTGTTTTTCTCTTGCTGCTTTTAAGAGTCTCTATGTTTAACCTTTGTCATTTTCATTATGATGAGTCTTGGTGTGGGCCTGTTTGGATTCATCTTGTTTCGGATTCTCTGTGCTTCCTGTACTTGGGTGTTTTTTCCTTCACCAGGTTAGGAAAGTTTTCAGTTATTTTTCCAAATAGGTTCTCAATCCCTTGCTGTCTTCTCCTTCTGTAAAGATGCTGTTATGTTTCATGTTGTCCCAGAAGTCACTTAGATTTTTTCTTTTTTTAAATTCTGTTTTCTTTTTGCTAGGTGTTTTCTGCTATTTTGCCTTCCAAATTGCTACTCAGTCCTCTACTTCATGTACTCTTGTTGATTACTTCTAGTGTGTTCATTTCAGTTACTGTATTCTTCATTTCTGACTGGTTTGTTCTTTATGTTTTCTATGTCCTTTTTTATGCTGTTGAAGTTCTCACTAAGTTCCTTGAGCATCTTTATCATTCTTCTGAATTCTCTACCTGCTAGTTTTCTTGCCTCCATTTCATTTAGCTCTTTTTCTGGAGATTTCTCTTGCTCTTTCATTTGCACATATTTCTCTCTCTCACCATTTTAGCTGCCTCTCTGTTTGTTTTTGTGTTTTAGATAGACCTACTCCATCTCCCAGTTTTATTAGCGTGGTTTTATGTAGTAGGTGTCCTGTAGGACCCAGCGGAACAGCCTCCCTGGTCATCAGAGCTGAGTGCTGCAGATGGACTATATGCAACCTCCTGTTGTAGTTGAGCCTTGATTGCTGTTGCCATGTCAATGGAAGGGAATAATCCCAGGATGATCAGCTATGAGCACCAGCCAAAATTATAGCAGAAGAGCTGTTGTGCAGGGGCCAACCCCATGGAGCAGAACTTACTTCAGTGGGGCTCTGGTGCCCACCAAGCCCACCTCTTGAGTGTATTGTTACCAGATGTAGTCGGGTGGTGCTCCTCTGGCACGGTCTGAAGCTGCTACAGCTCCTCTGGCACTGTCTCTGTGGCCTCCCAGGAGGTGCAGACCAAGATCAGCTGCTGCCTGTGCCCCACCCAGAGACACCTGGCATGAGCTACAAAGCAATCTACAGATGGCTGCTACCTGTACTGGGCTCTGAGGTGCCTGGGGGTGGCCAAGCTCTGAACCATGTCCAGCTGCTACTAGTGCTGGGCTTAGGGCCACTTAGCAAGAGGTACAGGGTATGCCAAGGCCAGATGCTACTTGTATCAGGTTCATGAACCTTTGAGAGATTTAGGAAAGTTGCAACATGTTCCAAGACAGGCAGTTTGTATGGAAAAACCACTGGAAACAGCTTGGGTGGGTTCAAAACTTGGATGGGGTGTGGTCTTTGTTAATTATCAGGGCAGGGCAAACAGTTTTAGCCAAGTTGATGAAAACCCAGATATGGCGCCCTCCTGTGGTCACAGGGGGGGCAGTTTAGCAATGGCTTTTGCCAGCACTTCTATCTGGGAGAAAGCTGCCTCTTCAGCCCTTGCCCCAAAGCCAGGCAATTCAGTTCCTCCCTGTATGTCCCTAGTACCTTTTGAGATTCTGCCCCAGTGCTAGAGCTAAGAATGAGTGAGTTCAAATAAGCCGGGGTGCCAATCCTTTAAGAGGACCTCCTAAAACTCCAGAAGTCCTCTGTCTCACTTAGCTACAACCTCCGTGAGTTTTTACAGCCAAAAGTTATGGGGTTTCCTTTTCCTGCCATTGGAAGCCTGGGCTGGAGGGTCTGGTGTGGGTCTGGGGACCCTTGCTTTGGTTGGAGCTGGGGAGGTGGACCTGCGAGGCAGAGGTATCCCTACCAATTTTTACTCACAACACATGGTGTGAGACTAGCCCATTCTTTGCCTCCACCCCTGCTACCTATCTCATAATGGCTTCTGTATATCCTTAGTTATAGGACTTCTACTCAGCTAGATTTCAGGCAGTTCTCAATGATGACTGTTCTGTATTTAATTGTAATTTTGATACAATCGTGGGAGAATGCCAGTACTGCATTTACCTACTCTGTCATCTTGACCAGAAGCCCTAGTCATTTTTATTTCAAACATCATGGCTGCCAGCTTAAAACTCTCTGTTATCAACTAGACTAAGCTAAACTAGTTTATAAATCTCAAGTTATGTTTTAGATGAGAATTATTTTTGTCTTTTCCAGTTGAAGAAATAATTTTATTTAATATGATGAATACACACTTTCACAAAAGTGCATCAAAACACTCATGTAGTCTGATATTTAATTGTTATATTTAAAATAGGAAACTAGTTATGAATGTACAAATAAAATTAAAGGTTGAAATTCTAACCAAGGTATCAAAAATCTGGATGTAAGAAGTTACCTCCTTGAATCAAGTATACTCTAAACCATTCTGAACATTAATGTAGGACAATAAGTCAGAGTGAAGAAAGATATGCACATTCCCAACATAACATTTAAGTTAGCCGATGGCCTGAATCAATCAATGAGATGTCCTCTCTCTTTCAACTCCCCAGGCAATGATACATTAAAAAAATAGAAATGGGGGCAGGGAGGAGAGACCTACATTGAGAAAACTAAGGTTAAAACTTTAGCACAAACCAAAAAACTAGAAAAATGTGCTAACAGCAGAGTCACACTGATATCTTCCCATTACACAGTGAATCTCTCTTGTAGGAGCAGAGGACAAGCCTTACTCGCTTTTGTTTCTTCAGGCCAAGCACAGTGCCAGGGACATATGGACCCAATAAATGTCTTATTTTTTGAAAAACATAGAAACAATCGAAAGATGCCTTCCACATCCACCACCAAAGCTACTAACTTTCTGGCAATACAGCTCATGTTCTTTCCATGCAGTGTACTGCTTTTCAGTAACAGGTCCCACTGTCCCACTGTCCCACCCCTCTTCTATCATCCACCAAAAGAAGAAGAGGACAGATATTTCTTACATAGACTTTTGATGAAAGCTCAGAGTATATTTTCATGGTTTTATGAAGATGAGCTACAGATGTGGTCTATGAAGGAAACTCAGGAATAACCAGTTAACAATCCTGAGCTAGCAATCCTCTTTCAAACAGCAATAATCTCAGGTTTGTAAAAGATACTTGGTGAAATATTACAACCTAAGATGATCAGCAAATATCTGTGAATCAAAAATTCATGTGATCCAAAGTCAGAAGATTAAATATAAAAAATTTTTGTTGTACCCTGGCTGGCATAGCTCAGTGGATTGAGCGTGGGCTGAGAACCAAAGCATCGCAGGTTCAATTCCCAGTCAGGGTACATGCCTGGGTTGCAGGCCACGGCCCCCAGCAACCGCACATTGATGTTTCTCTCTCTCTCTTTCTCCCTCCCTTCCCTCTCTAAAAATAAATAAATAAAATCTTAAAAAAAATGTTTTTTGTTGTAAAAATAAAAGCCTGACTGGTATTCTTGCCTTAATGGAGAGCTACTCCACACCCATTAGCAGTCTGTGCCACAAAAGTCTAATTACAGGGTCAACACATGTTTCAAAAACCTGGATGTCTTTAAATTGCCAAATAATTGTGGCAGCAAAGCTCTGCACATAAAACTTTCATCAATACTCCTGAATCTGTCCTCTGTGTTTCATAATAGCTGAAATCATTGAAATTGGTCATGTGACACAGTCACTTCATAGAAATGTGAAGCACTTAAAATCAACACTGAAGAATTATTGGGTGGTGTGCAGGCCCTAGGTTCTACAGTAGGAGGTGCTATAAGCATGATTATCATAGGAAAAGTAGACTTGTCTCTGTATGGTCATCAAACTGAAAGAAAAACCAACCACCCATGAAGCTACAAGTAAGGTGTCTGTCTGCCCCCTTTCAAGAACTACTCATTCTAAGTTTATTTTTATACTCAATTTCACGGATTCTGTAACATCTTAAAAAACTATTCAAGTTTAGTTCAATAAAAATCTTGAGCTATGACTCATTAAGTAGTATTATTTTTGCCTAAAGGCCTATGCATAATACCTTATGCTTCAAAATGGTTAGAAAAAAATTTCACAAGATGCCTTCACCCTGTATTTTCAAAACAAAAGGCCACTGTCCTCTTCCTGAAAAAATTTGGTGACAATTCAAATTCACTTAGGGTAATTACAGAATGACTAAATGAATTTTCTGTTAAGTTTCTATTTATTAAAACTTTAAAAACTGATTCCCCAAGAACATACAATGTGGAAAAGATAGTCTCTTCAATGAAAGGTGTTGGGAAAAATGTACAGCCACATGCAAAACAATGAACTGAACCACCTATCTCATGACCATACACAAAAATCAACTCAAAATAAATTAAATAATCGAAAGTAGACCTGAAACTAAAAACTCCTCAAAGAAAAGAGGGGGGTCAGCTCACTAACACTGATCTTGGAAATGAATATCTGGATTTAACATTGTAAGCAAAGGAAACAGGAGCAAAAATAAACAAGTGCGTCTACATTAAACTAAAAAGCTTCTGCAAAGGAAATCCACAAAGTGAAAACACAACCTACTGAATGGAAGAAAATATTTACAAATCATATATCTGTTACGGGGTTAATATCCAAAATATTTTTTTTAAGAGCTCATAGAACTCAGTAGAAAAAGAAAACAGTAAACCAATCTTATTTAAAAAAAATGGGCACAAGAACTGAAAAGACATTTTCCAAAGACATATAAATGGCCAACAGGTACACGAAAAGGTCCTCAATATCACCCACTAATGATCAGGGCAATGCAAATTAAATTAAAACCACAATGAAATATCACTTCATACATGTTAGAATGGCAATCCTTAAAAAGACAAGAGGATGTAGAGAAAAGGAACCTTTGTGCACTGTTGGTGGGAGTATAAACTGGTAAAGTCACACTGGAAAACAGTATGGAAGTTTCTCAAGAAATTAAAAATTGAACTACCACATGATCCAACAATTCATTTTCTAGTTATATATCAAAATAAAATGAAAACGGATATCACAGAGATATCTGCACTCCTATGTTCACTGCAGCATCATTCACAATAACTAAGATATGGAAACAACCTAAGTGTCAACAAATGAATGGGTAAATAAGATTTATATATGATGGAATATTATTTAGCCATGAGAAAGAAAAAAAAATCCTGCCACAGACCTTGAGGCATTATGCTAAGCGAAATAAGCCAGTGATAAAAAGACAGATATTGCATAGTATTTCTTCTCATGTAGAATTTTTTAAAAAGTCAAATTCATAGAAACAGAGAGTAGAAAAGCAGGCTGGGATGTGGGGGGAATAGGGAGAGGTTGTCATGTACTATAAAAAAAAGACACTAATTTGCAAAAAACGTAGTACGGTATAAAGGCACCTTAAAAAACAACAAATTCACAAATATAAGAATTTGCTTCACCTAGCCCCTGCACACATACATATACACTCATAATCCATACTTTATTAGATTAATAAACAGAAATTATACATCCCAGAACAATGCTATCTTATACACAAAGATGCTCAGGACAAGATTTTTAAAATAAAAAGTGGCTCAAACTTCAATGTCCTTTAATGGGAGAATGGTTAAGTAAAATATCATCAAGGAACAAACTGGAGGAGCTGCAGTGCACCCAAAGATGAAATTAAGACCCATTATCCTCTCCTTGTGAGGCTGGGTGGGTCCTACGCCCACCCTCATCCTTCTGGTTGAGATGGGTTTAGCCAAGAGCATTGAAGTCACTACACTACAAAAGCATCTGGCTTGAGTGGCAGATCCTGTTCACTTAGTGCCAGCATCCTGCCCACTCCTGTCTGGCTGTTAACCCCACATCCCAACCTACCAGCAGGGGAGTAAGCTAGAGGGTCCTAAGCAGGTCCAGGACTTGGGATTGCACAGATACCCACAAAAACCAGCAGCAGAGACTGCCCCTCTGCCCCGCCCCCCAAAACCCACTGGTGAAACAGCTGAGTAAGTATTTGAGACTGAAATCCCCAAATCAAATCTTGCCCAAGAGCATGTTCTGCCTTCAGAGTCAGTCATCTGAACTGAGACTTGCCTCTGGGCCCCTAGTGATCCCTTGAGAACCAGATGCCATCTTCAAGTCAGACTGAGCTCCCTCCAAGCAGGTGCTCTCCAAGGAGCAAACAGAACAGCTACAAAAACCCCTATGGCCAGACAGGGCTTGAAAAGCCCTTGAGAGACCCCATAGTTCCCTGATCATCAGGCTCTAAGCACAGCCGATGAATACCAAATAGCAAGGTACTAGGGAACTCTCCCCTCACCACCCAGCAGAATAACTCCGCTGAGATTCACAAGGTAAGTGGCCCTCTTCCCTGAATAAAAATTAGGGAACTAAAGGAAGGAAGCATTCAGGGAACTGGATGACTTCTAAACAGTGAAGTACAAGCATGAGAGCAAGGTCAGGATCATAACAAGAAAAATCAGTACTTTCCCTTAGTAGAGAACTGGGCCTGTGTGGCCCCAGTGCTGGGTTCACCTAGGACCTAGTGATATTCTGCATCTTCTCACTCCTTTCCCTTGGGAGACCAAAGAAAGGCTTATTTTCTCTGACTCCCCCTAATGTAAGATAGGACTCTAAATGTGAGGGCATACATGTAACTTAAAAACTCATTCTAAAGGCAATTCCAAAAGAGAAGTTCTAAACGTGAAATTAGCAAGGCAATGTCCTTGGAATAAGTGTATAAGTGTACTGTGCTATGTTCATCTCTATGTTACTGCCTACAGTCACGAAGCTAGTGTTATCCACATGACAAGCCACAATAAACCTGTACTGAATATAGAAATAAGTGAAGGAATCAATAAAAGAACAAATAAGCAAATCAACTTAGAATAAAATGTGTCTTGTCAAAGAACCAACTCTGAAGAAGTTTCTGGATCTGTAAAACATGATAGAAGAGTGAAGAAGAGAAACATGGAATGGCATGTTTCTGGTAGAAAGGCTATGATCTAACCCCCACATGCCATACATGGAGGATGGTAAGAAGAACGACCTTGGCCACTGCAAAATGAGGCCAACTCTATGGCTTATATTGTACTGTGGAAGGAAAGCTTCCAAAGGACACAAGGAGGAGGGAATCTACCAGTCTTTGCATCATATATGTAACTCTAATAAATATTAGGATGGAAATTATTCTATCAATGAAACACATAGTTTTATTCAATAACCATTATGAACAACCTCCCTAAGCAGTTATTTTGAATGACATTTACTTGTAGATATTTTTGTTTGCTTATTTATAACAAAATATATTATATTGTTTTCTGCATTTTTCCAAGAGATCTCATAATTTTACAGCCTCATCTCTTCTAAGCACTTATCTATAATTTCTCAGTTCCTTCTTGATAGAAGTTACAATTATAAGTGTTTCATTATTATTGACATGAGCCAAGAAATGTTTGCCAAATTTTCATGTCATACATAAACACGTATCAGGAGACTTAACCTGTACTTATGTAGATATGAAAAATAGCTTTTAGACAAGGTATGACATTAATTATACAAAATAAAAATATTTTTAAATAAATGCTAACAGAAAACTTGACATTTTGTGAATCTTTCAAAATCTTTCTGAAGGTTTGCTACAAAGATAATTCTCCCACACATAAGCCTTTGAAAACATTAATACAAAAATTCCAGCTGAATTTCAAATACTTCGCTAGGCAACAACAGCATATATCGTTAACAATCCAAATGTAAATGATTAATAATCTTCTTAGGCTTCAACAACTTCACAAATATTTAATTGATTCACTCAGCAAACTTACTGAGTAAAACCATATTTGCCAGGTTATTTGTTTGAAGTGCTAGGAATTTAAAGATAGTCAAGATCTTACTGCACCCCCATGTAACTTATACTCTAATGGGTGGTAACTGTCAATAACCAAATCAATATAAAAGAAAATATACAAAACAAGGTGAGATGACTGCCACAGCCAGCAGTTCTGGGGTGACATTTACAATGAGATCTGAATGTCCATAAGGGACAGACACTAAATATCTGGGGAAAGAGGGTTTCAAACAGCAGCAAGTTGAAGGGCCCTAAGGTGGGAATGAAGTTGGGATATCTGAGGAAAAGAAAGAATGAAGTATACTCTTAGCCAGGGTGAACATGGTCAGATTAGGCAGAACCTGCTAAAATAAAGGGTTTGGATTATAGTCAAAGCAAAATGGCTTTTTGTTCTGTTTTAAATTTAACTATAGGAAGTTTAAACATTTCGAAAAAAAGAGAACAAAATGGATATCAAAATATTTATCATCCAGTTTCAACAAATGATCAATTCAGGGTCAGTCTTCCTTAATCTGCACTTTCACTCACTCCCCATTTAACCCTGTTATATCATTTCATCTATACACATTTTAGTATGCATCTCTAAAAGACAAGGACTTATCTTATAAATACGACACCTGTCCAGAAAAAGTCCAGCCACTGTTAATATAACAAGAATGAATTTTGCAACATCGATGTAACTGGCTGCCAAGGAGGGTGGACTGCAATGCACATGTGTGAACAATGACAACTTTACTGTAGATACTATTGAATGAACGTGTGTACTGTGTGGCCATCGCATTCAAAATGACTAAGCAAGTAGAGCAATGAATCTGAATCAGATTTTGCATTAAGCTTGAACATTTCCCCACTGAAACTATTCGGATGATTCAGAGGGCTTTCAGGGATGATGTAATGAGTACAGCACAAATAAAAGTGTGGCACAAATGATTCAAAGATGACTGAGAATCTGTTGAAAGTGATCCACATTCTGGAAGGTCTGCAACAAGCAGAACACCTGAGAATATTGAACATGTATGGGCTTCAATCAACAAAGATTGGCAACTGACAGTGAGAGAACTAGAAGCTGATCTGGGGATTTCAAAACTACTTTGTCAGAATTTTTTTAAATATTTTATTTATTTATTTATTTTTAGAGGGGGAAAAGGAGAAAGAAAGAGAAGGAAGTGAGAAAGAAAGAAAGAGAGAGAAAGAAAGAAAGAGAAAGAGAATCAATGTGTGGTTGCCTCTTGAGCACCCCCTACTGGGGACCCAGCCCATAACCCCACCACATGCCCTGACTGGGAATTGAATTGGCGACCTTTTGTTTTGCAGTCTGGTGCTCAAAGCACTGAGCCACACCAGCCAGGGTCTTTTTCCAAGATTTTGACGCAGAATACTGGCATGAAATGTGTCATGGCAAAATGCATTCTATGGTTTCTGCTACCAGAGCTGAAAGAACATCATGCTGCAGATGCTAATGACACTGGGAAAACTGTGAGAGGTCCCAAGATGCACACTTTGAAGGGGAATGAGGCATCACTGTCCTATGTACAATGTTTCTTGCATTGTCTTCAATAAATTGTCTGATTTTCATAACACCTGTCTGGATACTTTCTGTACTGACTCATATAATCACCCTCAACATTACAATCATTAAACCAAATTTCCCAATACTTCAGTAAAATTATCAGTTATATAGCTAATGTTATAATTTCTCTGCTTATCATTTTTTAAAAGCTTACTGGTTCAAATCAGAATCCAAATAAAGTCTGGATATAGTAATTAATCAGTTTTTTAGTCTTTCTAATCTACAGATTATCATCCTTTACTATTTCTCCCTCCTAACTTATTTGTTGAAAAACTGAGTTACTTGTCCTATAGGACTTTCCACATTCTGTATGTCTTGCTGCATCCTGATAGTGTCAATTAACATGTTCCTCTGTCTCCCAGATTTCCTATAAATTGGTAGTCAGATATGGTAATTTAATCAGATTCAGGTTCAAATTTCTAGCAAGGCAGATCCGTAGATTACGTACACTATGTACTCCAATCAGAAGATAATGTGCAATGTCTGCCTGTCTTTCTCTTTCTCTCTCTCTTAGATAATGACTGTCTTAGATCTGTTATTATACTTCATTTGAAGTTGTAAAATGTTGATACTAAAATTGTTATTCTTTCTTTAAAAGCTGAAGTACTTCTTTAAAGGAAAAATTTCCTTCACCAACTAAATGTTTAATGTTATAGAAAATAATAAGTTGGTTGCCTAGCATGGATGTTTTTAAGGAGAGTTTTTAAAGATCATCTAGCATATTGTTTAGAGAATAGACTGATATGTAAGAAAGCAAGAGTAAAACCAGAGATACCTCTTAGGAGGCTCTTACAGTATTCTAAGTAAATGATGATGGGTTGTATTAGGATGGTATTGAAGATGAAGTAGACAGATTTAAGATATATTTTGAATGAAAACTCTAGAGGACTTGCTGATTGAGTGTGTATATATAGGGTAAGGGAAAGAAAAAAATCAAGAATGTGTCCTAGATTTTTGGCCTGAGCATTTAGGTTTATGGGAATCACTAAGGGAAGAGCAGATTTAAAAAACAAAATCATCTAGGTAATGATTTCAATAATTAAGTCAGTATCTAAAAAATAATTATTATTGTGTTTTTTTTCTTTATCCTGACTGAAGATAATTCAAAATCTCAGGAAGTAGAAACAAAGCACTGTATGTTCTTTTTCTATAAATGCTTTTTTTGCTAAAATAAAAATAGCACCATATAAAATAAAGTTCTACTTTTTATCTTAGATCATTCATTTTCTCACCTATCCATATATTATATCAACATATGATAAACTGGGTAAAAATTTTGAAAGGATAGTGATAATTATTTTAATCCATATGGTTTATAAATCTCTTATATCAGCTGACAGATAAGGAGAGATTCTTAAAGGCAGCAAGAGAAAAAGTGAGAGTTACCTACAAAGGAATTCCCATAAGATTATCAGCTTCTTTCTCAAAAGAAACCTTGCAGGCAAGAAGGGGTTGGAAAGAAGTATTACAAGTCATGAAAGGCAAGGACCTACAGCCAAGATTACTTTATCCAGCAAAGCTATCATTTACAGTGGGAGGGCAGATAAAGTGCTTCCCAGATAAGGTCAAGTTAAAGGAGCTCATCATCACCAAGCCCTTATTACACAAAATGTTAAAGGGACTTATCTAAGAAAAAGAAGAAAATCAAAACTATGAACAGTAAAATGACAACGAACTCACAACTATCAACAACTGAACCTAAAAAAACAGAAACAAAAGCAAACTAAGCAAACCACTAGAACAGGAAAAGAATCACAGAAATAGAGATCACATGAAGGGTTATCAGAGGTGGGCAGAGGGGAGAGATGGGGGGAAAGGTACAGGGAGTAAGAAGCATAATGAGTAAGTACAAAATAGACAGGGGGGGATAAAGAATAGTATAGGAAATGAAAAAGACACAGAATTTTATGTATGACCCATGGACATGGGGGAATGCTGGAGGGAATGGTGGCACCAGGCAGAGTGGGATAAAGGAGAAAAAAAAATGGGGCAACTGCAATAGGATAATCAATAAAACACACTTTTAAAAAAAGCTAATTATCCATTTTCCCATATCTAAGTGAGTAATAATTCAAATTGTCCTGTTCAGTTTCCCTTGCCTCTCTCTACAAAGAAAGAGGTAGAATATGAAAGGTTTTAATAGAGAAAGAAAAGTACCTAGCCTCAACATATTATTAATAGCAGCAAAAATAATGAATATTACTTTCTGAATGACAAGATTTCTAAAGATATGTACCTAAAGTTTCATACAGAAAAAGATTATCGGATTTGTCACAAATCATTTCTGCATATAAAAATTTTAAAATGATACCCCACTTGCCTTGGCCAGATGGCTTAGTTGGTAGGAGTATTGTGTCATATAACAAAAGGCCGGGGGTTTAATCCTCAAGCTAGGCACAAACCTAAGTTGTAGGTTCCATCCACCAATTGAGGTTTCTTTGTCTCTGTCTGTGTCTCTCTTTCAGCCAGCTGATGCTTCTCTCTCTCTGTCTCTCTCTTCTCTGTCTCTGTCTGTCTGTCTGTCTGTCTCTCTCTCCTCTCTTCTCCTTTCCCTCCTCTCTAAAACCAATAAACATATCCTCAGGTGAGGACTAAAAACAAAGATACCCCACTTTGATAATATACATTTGCAGAATATCCAATTAAGTGGTGAGATAAAAATGACAAATCATTCTTATATAATGAAGCATTCACATATGTATTACGTATAAACTGAATGAATGCTATTGATCTCCATTAGGTCTTACAACTATATTTATGTGCAAGTAGAGCTTATTTAGTAGTAACTGGGTTCCCAGATAGAATTTCCTTTTTCAAAATATGCAAATGTTAGTTCCAGGTTACATTTCCCAGCACCAGTACTGGCCCTGTTAATTGGCTTCTGAAGGTAGTAAAAACAAAACAAAACAGTTCTGCCAGCTAAAAAAAAAATCTACAAAGTGAGAAAATAGGATAAGCACAAATATATTTCCAAAAATTACAATGCAAATGAAATATCTCAATAATTACAGAAAGAGAAATCCTAGGCCTATAGGAAATTGTTAAAAGAGTATAAGTCATTTATGAAATTTTAAAAGCTATTATGTCTGAAGATTTTTTAAAGATTCTATAAGATCTTCAAGATAAAATATACATTAAAATATATAAAATAATTCTCTTATCCCATACTGTTATAAAACATTTTGAATTCTAAGATAAAATTGTTCTTTAAGCACCACATTTTATTCTACTTTTTAATGCTTCTCTTGATATTTACTCTAAAAGAAACATAATGAAGTGTTTTATAGTCCTGTGTATTTTTCTTCCTCAGAATAACCATGAATGTTTTAATGCAAATCAATTACATCAAACATCTTTATACATGACAAATTGTATTTTGAATCAATTATTCAAAAATGCAGTCAGAAGATTTCTAAACTATTTGTTTAAACATGGAATGTACAAATTTGAGACAATATATCAATTTACATTATTTGCAATACAAAATAGTTCCTTAATATTCACGTATATAAGATTGACTGACTCTTAGCCTTAAACTCCTTTGGTAAGCTATCTTCTCCATCTTTTTTTAAAAAATCTTTTTATTTATATATTTTTAGACAGAGGGGAAGGGAAGGAGAAATAGAGGGAGGGAAACATCAATGTGTGGTTGCTTCTCATGTGCCCCCTACTGGGAGCCTGGCCTGCAATCCAAGCCTGTGCCCTGACTGGGAATCAAACCAGCAACCCCTTGGTTCCTAGGCTGGCACTCAATCCACTGAGCCACACCAGCCAAGGCTACCTTCCCCAACTTAAAGATCACTTTTTCCCCTTATTTCTACTCCATTCCCACTGCTTCTTTCTTGGTAAAATATTCCCTATGTTTCTTCTTTCTCACTCTCCCTATCTAGATGCTAAGCCTTCCCCAAAGTAAGTAACCAACCGACAATCTGTTTCTTCAATAACCTTCTGATATATATAGTATCCTTAACCTGGGAAAGGTGAGAAACACAGAGTTATGTGCTAGACAGACAATAACAACACACGTATTTTTCTTTCCCTTAACCTTTCTGATTGCTACATCTTTAACCTCCTCTAAAAAATACTCTGCTTGGTCCTATACTCAATTGTAAGAATTCGTGTAATACAGTTTCCAGGAAGTTGGTTAGAATGTCGCCCTAATCATTTTAAATGAGTAGAGATCTGCACTCAGAATTTCAAGGATTATCTGATCCTGGGAAAGGCTGCTCTCACTGTTTTAGGCTGATTAGTACCAGGATGATACTATATTACCGTGACATATATGCTCATAAGCAAACCAGTTATTTCCATCAACAAATCAGGATACCCACTCATTAGGAGTCCTTATGAATCTTAAACTGAATGAGAAATTCAAAATTGAAACCAACAGGCTGACAGATAGAGAATATCACCATAACCCAGATTAAGGAATATTTAGAGTTAATCTGCCCACAAAAGCCACATAAAACACCACAACCACTTTGGTCACAAGCCACTGTAGGGAATCCCTAAAAATTTTACTCTCCAAATCTACTTTTAGTAAGGCATTAATACCAACTTTATTCAATGTATCTTCACAACCATTTATAATTTCTAAAGACAGACCTTAAATTACATTGATTATACTTTATTTAAATAATCTAAGTATGCTTTGATTTTTTAATAACAAAAACTTGTTTAATAAAAAATTATATATTTAACAGAAAAATTGTTAAAGCTAGAAGTTAAAGGCACTTTGAGGAAAAGTCCTATTTAATCCAATTTAAAGGAATTAATTTTACATATAAATAAAACAAAATTCAAGGAAATTATTTTGAAGGTTTCCATAACTGGTCATTTCTAAAAATATTAAGTTGATAATATTTTCCCAGAGAGGAGCAATATTAAAATACAGTGGTACCTTGGTACTCATTAACTTGTTCTGGAACTTGTGAGGAGTGCCAAAAACCAACAAGTACTGAACAAATTTTTCCCATAAGAAATCATGTAATTAGAAATAATTCATGAAATTTCCCCACAACTTTTATATTTTACTGGGCTAATATTAATGAAGTTCTTTTGTAATACAGAATATTAAAACTAAAGAGACATGGATTTTAAAAAGAAATTGATTACACAAAAATAAAATAAAATTTAACTTTATGTGACCGGTACTGAAAGGCATTCTTGGCATAATGGAAGAGTGGTAAGGTAGAGGAGGTGGAGAGAGGTTAATTGTTGGAGAAGGAGTCCTCTTCCAAGATAATTTCAGGTGTTTCTCAGGGGTTTCTTCCGTATTCTGTCTGTTGGCTTCCCTGAACACCATTGACAACTCAGATTTAGGGAGTTTCACTAAAAACCTAACTAAAACCACAATGAGATACCACTTTACACCGGTCAGAATGGCTATCATAAACAAAGCAACAAGCAACAAGTGCTGGTGAGGATGCAGAGAAAGAGGAACCAACAGCGCACTGTTGGTGGGAATGTGGACTGATGCAGCCACTGTGGAAACAGTATGGAATTGCCTCAGAAAACTAAAAATGGAACTGCCTTTTGACCTGGCAATTCCACTGCTGGGGTTATAACTGAAGAACCCTGAAACACCAATTCAAGTGAACCTATGCACCCCAATGTTCATAGCAGCACAATTTACAATAGCCAAGTGCTGGAAGTAACCTAAGTACCCATTGTTAAATGAGTGGATCAAAAAACTATGGCACATTTACATGATGGAATACTACACAGCAGAAAGAAAGAAGGTGCTCCTACCCTTCATGACAGCATAGATGGAACTGGAGAGCATTATGCTAAGTGAAATAAGCCAGGAAGTGAAAGACAAATACCATATGATCTCACCTATAAGTGGAACCTAATCAACAAAACAAACAAGTCAAATATAACCAGACATTGAAATTAAGAACAAACTAACAGTAACCAGAGGGGAGGTAGGAGGGGATAATGGGGGGGAAGGGGGGAAGGGTTTTCATGAACAACTACAAAGGACAGACACATGGACAAAACCAAAGCGGGGTAAGATCAAGGGTGGGAAGTGGGTATGGCTTCCCAAGGGTGGGGGGAGTGGTGAGGGGGAAATGGAGACAACTGTACTTGAACAACAATAAAAACATAAAAAATAAATTAATTAAAAAACAGAAACTTGTTTCTATGTTTCAAAATGTTTCTGAAGTGTGACATTGTTTATTAAACAGGTCCACATTTCTGCTTGCTAGAGCTTTGTCTGCCTGACACTTTTTCACAAAGTTTTGAACTTCAATCCATTTACTGCACATTACTTTACCAGTGCAGTAGACGCTTCCTCCCTTCGCTCCTCCACACCTGAAGAAATTCCCCCAGGCCCTCTCTGTTGCTGCTCCTGTTGAAGTTCCTGCTACTCCTCAGTGCTAAGTTCTGCTCTGTGCCCCTCCACTAACTCTTTAACATCTTCATTGACCTCCAAGACCATGAACTTGCCCAGAGACACAACACACTCCACTATTGGGCTGCCAGGATCACCCTCAAAGCCTTCAAAGTCCCTTGGGGTTACAGCTTCTGGCCACAATTTCCTCCAGGCAGAGCTCATGGACTTGTAAGAGACTTTCACACCAGGCCTCATCCATGATAATAACAGTTAAAGATATTAAAATGGTCCTTCCAGAACTCTCTGTGTCAACTGTGTATCTGATGTTACTTTAAAACACCTTTGGAAAAGGACCTTCGTACAAAGTTTTTTGAAGGTGGAAATAACCTGCTTGGTCCATAGCCTGGCGCAGGGGAGCTGTGTTAGGGGCAAGAACGTCACGGTTACGGAACTGCAGTCCTCCAGCAAGTCGTCCTCTGAGCCTAGAGAGTGAGCAGGAGCGCTGCCCACAATTAACACAGCTCTCAAAGGCAGTGCGTTTTCCTGCAGATATTTTTTTCCCACTGGGGCCAAAAACTTCATTCATCCACTGTATAAATAACTGCCTCGTCACCAAAGCTTTACTATTGGCCCTCCATATCACACTTAACTTCCTTTTTATCACATTCTCTGTAGAAACTTAAGTTTTAAATCCCCACTAGCATTCCCCCACAATAACAGAGTTGGCCTGTCCTTCATAGGCTTTGTGCCCTGGCAACGCCTCCTCCTGAGTGACGTAGGTTCCAGTAGGCATTTTTTTCCAGGACGAACCAGTCTCATCACAGTTAAACACTTATTGTGGGACAAAACCCTCAGCCTCCACACACTCCCTAAATTCAGTGACACAGTTTTCGGCAGCTTCTTAGTTGGCACTGGCTGCCTCTCCGCGCCTCACCACACTATGATCGCCAGTTTCCTTTTTAAATTTATCGAACCATCCCTGACTGGCTTTAAACACTTCAGTGCTCTCACCGCTGTCCCAGCTTGTCTTTTCACAGATCAGCGTGCAACTGCTTAGCTTTCTCACAAATTATTGCCTCAGAAATGCTTTCACCTGCTGTCTTTCATTAATCGAGATGTAGAGCAATTTTTCAACTTCTTCCAATGCGTGTGGACGTTGCTTACTCACAGACCTTACACCCTAGCAACATTTGCTGCTTTAATCACTTCCTTATTTCTCACTATTGTCAAGATCATCGTTCTTGGAATCTTGAACATGAGTGATATCAGTCACACCTACACCACTCTCACCCTTAGCTATGATTTCTTTTTTTCTTTTTGATAGTGGTTCTTATTAACAGACTTTTAGACTTAGTGGTATCACTTTAACCTTTTTGTGACCCATGTTTAGCACTTAAAATGCACAAAAGTACCAGACAGTAACAACGAACATGTCGGGGTTCTGTACTGTTCACAAGCTATGATGAGATGGACACATCAACCTCTGTTTCATTACAAGAGAGGGCTGCTGAGTGGTGAGCAAGTGATGACTGATGAAGCATTTTCTCTTTCAGGGTGGCGTTGTGACTCATACAAGTTCTAGCAAGTGCAACGAGTCCCAAGACAGCACAGAGTGCGGAAACATTCTTTTCTTGTCAAAATGCAACGACTACCAGGCTTGACCAGGTCTGAAGCTGACAAGTACCAAAGTATGACTATATAAGGTTATATGCCTGTACTAGGGTTCAGCAATCAAGTAAATCACTGGTCTAACCATCAATAAGTCATAAGTGAAAAAAATACCCCAGAAATCTATACTAATTTAAAATACTATTCTCAGTTCTATTAAATAGGCATAAATAGCCCTGGTGAGCGTGGCTCAGTTGGTTGGAGCGTGATCCTATAAATCAAAAGGTTGTGGTTTTGATTCCCATTCAGGGCATGTGTCTGGGTTGTGGGTTTCGTCCTGGTCAGGGCACTTAAAAGACGCAACCAATGGATGTTTCTCTCCAACATAGATGTTTCTCTCCCTCTCTCTCTCCCTCCCTTCCTCTCTCTCTAAAATCAATAAGCATGTCCTCAGGTGAAGAGATAAATAAATAAATAAATAAATAAACATATGTCATATTAATTACAAAAGGCATTTCATATACTATTAAACACACATATAGTAAAGAAATGTAACAGGTAACCTAAAATTTTAAAGTACTTACTATATTTAACACTAAGTAATCTTACTTGTCATCTTACAATTTTGAGTGTTGCTAGGGAAATAGATGGCATAAAACTCTTTTAAAAAGTCATCCAAATATTTAAAAACTTTCTTTTGATACATTTCCCTAAAACTAGCAGAGGCATTCATCCACCTCATTAATTCTAGAGCTATTTTTTTCACAGAAAACATTTTCAAAAGTAAGAGTTGACATAATGTACATGCCCTTTATCTTTTTCCTTCTCAATTTACTCAAGCTAAAATAGTAAGGACTGCATCACACAAAAGGTCATTCTGCCTAACATTTACTGATCCTGTTGTTATTAGAGTACTTTTTCAGTCGTGAGAAAACTATAGAAGGAGCTACCTGGTCACCAGCACAACCACTTTTAAAAGGTATTTTTATTACTTCAAAATACAATTTCTGCAAAAATATGACAGTTTTACCATATCATTGTCATTATCAATTTTTTAAAGTTTACATTCAATATTATTTTGTATTAGTTTCAAGTGTATAGTATAGTGGTTAAACAATCACACACTTTACAAAGTATTACCCTTGATATTTCCAATACCCACCTGGTACCATATATACTTATTACAAGATTACTGACTACATCCATAGGCTGTATTTTACATCTCCATGCATATTTTATAACTACCAATTTGTTGGGAACTGCTTCTCAAGATGTGGAAATATAGCCCAGCAACCACGTGAAAAACCAGTGGGGGGCGAATCAGCATGCAGGACTATGCCCGTGAAGAAGTTCTCCCATGGAAAATCAGGCCTGCACTATACCTAGGCTGCTTTGTGACTTGCTCTTGCTAAAACTCTCTCACCCTGAATTCAGGCAGCAAGCCCTTGCTGCATATCTTTAAAGTAACTTCCTGAAGTCTGTGCTAATTCTCCCAAGGACTAAAGTGTAACCAGACCTGGTACTCTTATCATTCCCTTGCATTTGCAACATTTTTCAATGGACTGAATTTATAAGTTTGGGTCCTAACAGCCCTTGGGTGCCCCTTTGTCTTAATCTTTATTTGTGCTTTATGATGTATATGGAAGTTGTTTTTCTTGTGACTGCATTTGAAAACAGCAAACAGTAGGTTTCACAGAATTAACAACAACATTTCATTTAAAATACAAAAAAGGGGGAGATGTTAGAAACCGCCCTGCTTGGTTTCAGGAGCTATAATCCCCCCAAGACTAAGGCTGAGTGAGCAGACCTTTGGACCATAAGCCACTAAGGAGACAAAGCTTATCTCCCTGGCAGGAGTGCAGCTTCTGATCCTTTTTTCATAACTGGCCCCCAATGCTTGATCAGTTAGCCAATGACGGGTAAGATTCCCCAAGCGGGGAACGACCTAAGACAGGCATGATCACGTGGAGGCCCCAGGGAAGGACTTGTGGGGCTACAGAAAAGGGGGTGATGGACCTTCACTTCTCGGCTTTGACAAAGCCTGAATCCTCATTCTGCCTGCACAAAATCTCCTATCTCTTCGCTGCCTTACTTCCCCTGCCTGACTGAATCCTAAAAGAATGACAGAGGGTGGTGCAGTCCTGTGCTGGAAAGGGCGGGTTTCCCCAGGTGATCAGGCCTGAGAAAGAATACATAAACTCCTGTGAAACCTGCTTTGCTAAGAATGCTCTTAATTAAATGATAAAGGTCCGGGGCAGGAAATGAGTTTCCTTCCCAGAGTTTAGCTAACAGATCCTGACTCAGACTAGGCCCTCAGAGTTCTTTGTATGTTATCTATAGTTTGATCCTTACTGCCTGACAATGATTAATGAACTTTACCAGTATTCCTGGGCAAATTAAAAGCCAATAAAAACCCTGTGAAGGAAGGACTGGGGCACCCTCCTCTCGAGAGAGTGGCCAGGCCACTCCAAGGCACCCTCCTCTTGAGAGGGTAGCCGTGCCGTCCCTTTTCCTCCACACAGGACTCAGTAGTCTGTGTGAATGTCTCATGTCTCATCCATGATGCCACGGACACTGCGGGCCAGTGTCTGAGTCACCAATTTGTACTTCTTAATCCCTTCACCTTTTTTCACCCCCAATTCCCCTCGCTCCTATCAAGCATCAGTCTGTTGTCTGTATCTATGAGTCTGTTTCTATTTTGTTTGCTTGTTTTTATGCTCTTTAGATTTCATATAAAAGTGAAATCATATGGTATTTTTCTTTCTCTGAGTGACTTATTTCACTTCACATGATACCCTCCAGGTATATCCATGCTGTCACAAATGGTAAGAGTTCTTTCTTTCTCATTGTCATATAATTTTCCACTGTATATATGTTCCATTGCATTTTTTTTAATCTTCACCTGAGGACATTTTTTTCATAGCTTTTTAGAGAGAGAGGAAGTGGGGAAAGAGAGAGAGAGAAACATCAATGTGAAAAACATCAATTAGTTGCCTTCCTGTAGGCACCCAGACAGGGGATCAAACGCACAAGCTGGATATGTGCCCTGACCAGAATCAAACCCACAACCTTTCAGTCTGTGGGACAACACTCCAACCAACTTAGCCACACTGGCCAGGGCATGTCCCACCACTTTTTTAAATTCACTCATCTATTGATGGGCACTCAGGTTGCTTCTACATCTTGGCAATAGTAAATAACACTGCAATGAACAAAGGTGTGCATACGTTCTTCTGAATTTGTGTTTTGGGTTTCTTTGAATATATGCCCAAAAGTAAAATTACTGGGTCACAAAGCAGTTCCATTTTTAATTTTTTGAGGAAATTCAACATTTTCCACCATGGTTGTACCAATCTGCATTCCCACCAACAATGCACAAGGTTTTCTTTTCTCCATATCTTCATCAAAACTTGTTATTTGTAGATGTACTGATGATAGTCATTCTGATAGGTATGAGGCGAAATCTCACTGAGGTTTTAATTTGCATTCCTTTGATAATAAGTAATGAGCACCTTTTTGTATGCCATTTGGCCACCTGTATGTCCTCTTTGGAGAAGCTTCTATTCAGGTCCTCTGCCTATTTTTAAATTGGGTTGTGTGTTCTTTTGATGTTGAGTTGTATGAGTTACTTATAAATTTTGGATATTAGCTCTTTATGGGATGTGGCATGGGTGAGTATCTTCTCCCATTCAGTAGATGATCTTTTTTTTTGTTGATGGTTTTCTGCATTGCAAGAGCTTTTTAGTTTGATATAGTACCATTTATTTTTTCTTTTCTTTCCCTTACCCAAGGAGATATATCAGGGGAAAAAAATGCTAATAAAGCCTATATATGACAAACCCGCAGCTAGCATCATACTCTAAATAGAAAAAATGAAAAATGTGTCCCTTAAGATGAGAAACAAGACAGGCATGTCCACTTTTACCATTCTTATATAACACAGTACTGGAAGTCCTCATCACAGCGATCAGGCAAGAAGAAATAAAAGACATCCCAATTGGAAAAGAAGTAAAACTGTCATTATTTGCAGATAATAAGATACTGTATATAGAGAACCCTAAAGACTCCACCAAATAACTACTAGAACTATTAAATGAATTCAGTAAAGTAGCAGATACAAAATAAATATCCAGAAGTCAGTCACATTTTTATACATCAATAATGAAGTATTATAAAGAGAAACTAAGAAAACAATCCACTCAGAATTGCATCAGGAATATCTGGGAATAAATTTTACCAAGGAGATAGAAAGACCTACATTAGAAAATTACAAGACACTGAAGAAAAAAAATGAAGAAGATATAAATAAATGGAAGCATATACCATATTCATAGATAAGAATTAAGACGATTAAAATATCCACACTACCTAGAGCAATCTATAGATTCAATGCAATGTCTATCAAAATATCAATGGCACTTTTCAAAGAACTACAATAAATAATCCAAAAAGTTATGTGGAACCACAAAAGACCTCAACAGCCTCAGCAATCTTAAGAAAAAAAGAACAAAGTTGGAGGTATCACGATCCCTGACATCAAACTAAATTACAAGGCCATAGTAATCCAAAAAGCGTGATACTGGCATTAAAAACAGGCAGAGAGCTCAATGGTACAGAATGGGGACCCCAGAAATAAATCCACACCTATATGGTAAATTAATGTATGACAGAGGAGGCAAGTACATACAATGGTTTAAAAACAGTCTATCAAAAAGTGGTATTGGGAATTTTTGACAGATACATCCAAAAAAGAAAAAAGAAAAGAAAAAGAAACTAGACCACCATGTAGCACAAACTTAAAAATAAAAGCTTAAAAACACTTTGTCTTTGTATTCTGAGTTGGCCAAAAGGAATGAGGATAAATTGATATTGGTTGTTTACAAAGCAAAAGGAACTATATAAAGTTTTCTAAGATGCTAATTTTATAGGTGCTTTTTGTATAAAAATATCTGACTCAGCCAGAGGAAATAAATCACACAGCTTTTTTCCTTTCACTTTCTCGAGGTGGTTTTCTCAACCTGGTTTAATGTATGAATGTTAGGCAAATGGTATTAGATTACCTGGAGGTTTGAGGAACATATTATTTATTAACAAGAGCCAATTAAAGAAAAACCTAAACAAGGGAAGCTGGTCAAACAAATATCTAGCTGTATGGCTGGATAAAAAGCACCTAATCCTTCATATTAACACATCATGATGTATATTTTACTACAGCAATGAGATGGAAAAGCCTTCCTAACTGTTGGGAGCCACCCTGCCTGGTTTCAGAAGCTGTAACCCCCCATGGCTAAGGCTGAGTGAGAGACCTTGAGACCGTAAGGCAATAAGGAGACAAAGCTTATCTCCCTGGCAGGAGCACCGCCTCTGTCCACTTTACTTCACCCTGTCTAGCCCCCAGTGCATGACCAATTAGCCAATGATGAGTAAGATTCCTCAAGAGAGGGACAACCTAAGACAGGGACAATCAGGAGGAGGCCCTCAGGGAAGGACTTGGGGGACTATGGAGAAAGAGGTGATGGACCCTCACCCCTCAGTTTTGACATAGCCTGAGTCCTCATTCTGTCTGCAAGCAGTCTCCTAATCTTTTAGCTGCCTTACATCCCCTGCCTGACTTAAGCCTGAAACAAGGCTGGAGGTGGGGGCAGCCCTGTGCTGGAGAGAGTGGGTTCCCCAGGGCGATCAGGTCTAAGAAAGAATGCATAAAATCATATGAAACCTGCTTTGCTAATACCCTCAATTTAAATGATAAGGGTCCAAGCATGAAGTGAGTTTGTTCGCCAGTGTTTTATGGTCTTTAACTATCTGACCCTGACTCAGAATAGCCCTCAGAGTTCTTTCAATGTTATCTATTATTTAATCATTTCTGCCTGATAATGATTGATGAGCTTTACGTATACACCCTGTATTCCTATTTAAATTAAACGCAATAAAAGCCCATTGAGTAACAGATTCCTGGCCCATCTCCTTTGAGAGTTCAGCCACCTTTCCTCCCCAAGCAGATCATGTCTCGGTAGACTTATTCTCAACCATGGTGGCCGAAGGGGGGACCCTGCAGGCAGAGTCCACACACATACCTAACTATGTGTGTTTATGCAACACCTAAGAAGACTTGCTCCATCCTTATTTAATCAGTGATATCTTACTAATTACTATGGATTAATCCTTGATTTGGTGCCTAGGGAAGGGTTCTGGTGGTCTTTGGAGCACCATGTTGTAGTCGTTGCCTCCCTCAGATTAAGCACTCCATGTACCACTGTTCCTGCTGCAGCTGCTGCTTCTGATTTTTTAACAGTTTTTAAAAAGCCTGCAACTCCTGACATTGCTGAGATTGCTACAGTTATTACCTCTGTAACCGCTGGTTCTTGCTGCAGAAGCTGCAGTAGAACTCAGAAGTATGTTTCCCTGCAGCAATTTCCAAAGCCTGGGCCTTTTAAGCTCCTTTCTCTCCCAACAGCCTCATGTTTGGCTAACTCAGTTGTTTCTTCAGGAATGCTTTTTCCTGGAGCAACTGAGCCTTGATTGCCTGGGCCTTTGCAGTTGTCTCAGTTTGGGATTTGTTTAGCCCCCGCTGTAATGTCTGCATTTCTCTCTCCTGTTCTCCTTGAATAGTGAAAGGTCCCTCATTGACTACAACCGCTGCTTCAGAATGGATTGGATCTTTTCTTTCTGCAAGGACTCTTTTAAGCTCTGAAGTTTATCATTTTTAGAGGCTACTTCTTACCTCCTTCATTCAATCTCCCCACTATTTCCATACAGAGCTGTCCCAAGCTTCTCAAGTTGTCTTCTATATGCCTCCATTTGGTTGGTCAGGTGTTCCAGTAAGAATTTATTTTTCAGCCTGGACAAGTAACTTCAGTGACTAGCTGCCCAGTGTCCTCCATAAGCAGTTTTTACTGGATCTGAGCTTCTTTCATTTGCTTGTTCAGTTTCTTCATTTCCCCTGCCTTTGTTGGCTTCAAAAACTTACTTATTAAATGAAGATATGACGTAGGGGAACTACTGGAATCCTCAGCAAACTTGCTCCAGGAATCGAAGCATTTATCCCCAGGTACTGGTATAGTTTACCGAGAGTGACTGATGAGGAGGAGTTAGTGTCAAGGGCCGTGACATATGGAAACAGTGTACCTGTGTGGCAAATTTTCACCCATTTCTGAGTTCTGGGCTCAGTGGGTCTCTGTACTACCTAGCAACACCTAGGGTTGCACCCCTCTCCAGTCCTGGCCAGTCCAGCACCGAGTAGCCTAACCTCCTGGCCTGATAAGCCCTAGCAGTCAGTTTTCCAGCGGCTCTGGGGACCAAAAGGGAAACACACTCTCTTTTTCTTGAGCCTATGGCTGTCCTGAGGAGCTGAGCTTTGCCCTTCCTGGGCCCACCTACAAATACTGAATGCCTCTTTATCTTGCCCCCTCCAAGCCTTCCTCCCAGTGCCTCTACTTCCCCAGTTGGCTCTCTAGCACCCTGGGTCAGGAAGATGCTTTGGCATTCTTTGGCTTTACACTTTCGAGCCAGTTCCAGCCAGTTCTAGTCTCTTCACAGCCCCAAAGGTCGTGGAAGTCTCTCTAGCCACACAGCATCTCTATGGTAGTGGGCCCAACTAGGAAGAAGATGCTGCACCAGCAGCTGCATCTCAGCCCAAAGGCTTAAGGGTCGCGAGCTTGGGACCCACTGTGTCTGCTGGTGTTGCGAAGGACAGGATCCACATAAATTACCCTCTAAAGTAGCAATTTCTTCCTGGCATGACAAAATTACTATTATCAGTAAAATAAGAACAAATTAAATTTTAGGGTGAGAAGTCATTCTGCAGACAGCAATTCTCACTTAAAGAATGGAGTCTTATCAAATAAGACAATTACTTTTCTTCTCATGCCTTTTTTCCCCTCTTCATGTCAAAGTAATGAAGTAAGGTTATCAACCACTGGAAGACCTTGGAGAAATCAAGAAGAAATGGAATTATGAAAATAAACAAAAAATAGAGCTTTTGAACAGATAAAGGAATTAGGAATTGAGAACTGGTACAGATACACAGACATGTGTTGAAGTGGATGGGAGAAACTAAGAATTTTCTGCCACTCTAACCCAGGATGCTCTGCGCACCCTGAGGAGCAGTATCACAGAGGCACTTAGGAGTTTAGGTTCCTTCATCTGTTAAACACTGTGACACATTAAACAACAGTTTCTATTTTCAGAAAAACTTCATCCTATTTCTGTATGGGCTCTCACACAAAATCTTCCCTAGTTCCTGAAAAATATTTTCTCTCTAAGCTTAGCAGACTTGGGCAAAAGAATACCTTCCTCATCCAGGAAATCTTTGGGTCAGAAAAAAGCAGCATTAACAGCCAGATGAGAACACATACCATAAATTTAAAATGGCACTGATCTGAATAATTATGTAATTTCCCCCTGGTATATTCAGCAACCTTACCATTGAAGTGGGGAGACTGAACTGCAACTCTGATAATAAGGATGAGCATCTTGAAGACAAGGAGGACAATGATGAGAAAGTCATTTAAAGGGTGATGATGAACTTCAGGTTCAGCAAAAGGTATACCGTAAGTAGGGAGCTAATGGACTCAGAAAAAGTAAAGATGTCAGGATCTGGAGCCCTTAGTGAGGATAAACAGGGAGCAAGGTCCATTAAGTGAGGGATGAGAAAGCTAGAAGATTAAATTCAGAATTGGGCTCTGAAGTATAAGATTTAAAGGTAGGAAAGTCCTAATAATAATAAAATTTATCTAAGACTATGGGAATGAACTGCTGAAAGGGAATGGAATGAAAATAAAATTTATAGAAGTTGAGATGGAAGAATTAAAAGAGATGATCCAAGATAGTGTGGAAAGACAGCAAGCCAGCTGCCAAAGCTCTTAATAAGTATTGAGGGCTAGTCTAAATCCTTGGTAGTATTAACTATGTGGTCCAAAGGTATCACCTAGGAGCTGGTTAAGAATGCAGAATCTGAAGCCCCACCCCAGGTCTGCTAAATCAAAATCTGGCTGATTTGTGGACAGAGTCAAGTTTGAGAACTTAATAGATATAAGTATATGGCTAATATACAATAGAAAAGACAAAGATAGAAGTGGATCATCCCATGGCATGAGCTTTGAAAGAGAAGTGAGGTTTTTTTTTTAATACAATGGTTAAGGAACATTGATTTTATAATATCAGTGGAGAATTAGGCAAATTCTAAGAGTAAATAAGGATCACACATATTCTTTTAATATTTTGATATGATTTTCCTATCACCTTGCTCTACATTTCTTCAAGCTTATATCTTCTGTCTTAGACTTTGCTTTGTATTCATATATACACACACATATAGACAGTGGAACATCAATTCTTGAACTTAATTAATTCTGGAAAGCTGTTTGAGAGGTCATTTATTTGAAAACCAAATCCCATTGGTCTGTCACCTGAGAGATGCGTGACTGATCCATCATACAGGTATCAGCATGAAAGGGTTCTGGGTCAAGAACCAAAGTTTAGTTTGACAACCAAGACTTTATGAGTGTGTGTGTGTGTGTGTGTGAGAGAGAGAGAGAGAGAGAGAGAGAACAACCTGATCAAGAATGGAAGTGTTCAAGAGGGAAGACATCTGAAAACTGAGGCCTGACTGTACCCACATTCACGAATGTCTCTGACCTAACTGACAAACATTGTTCTCAAACTCTACATAGTCTATCCAATCTTGTTAACAGATCAGCTCCATGTGTAATAGAAATAGTGTTTGCCTAACCTCCAAAATATTAAAACTGAATATAAATAATCACATATTATAGAGTATATTTTTCCACCATTCTTCTCCCTGAAGTCCTACTTTATGAGACAGGGAATGAATACACCTACCCAACAAAACATAATATTGAAGAATACCTATTCACAAATCACTACTGGAAAGACTCCAGTGAAACAGGAAAATTGGAGGAGGGAAGGGCAAGAGTGAGCGGAAGCCACACTAACCTCCACCCAGGACCAATTGGGAATTACAACTAAACTGTGGAGAAATCACCCAGAACAAACAAATAACAGAGTATGTAATAAAAACAGAGGTGAGGAAAAGAGGAACACCACCCCAACACACTCAGTGAATCTGAGATCCAGACTCACAACATTTAGTTTGTAAAAAAAAAAAACTCATGCAGAAAGAAAGAAAAAATCACTGATTATAGTACTGTAAAGGTTGTAGCCTCTGGTGAAGAAATTCCTAATTAGTGAACAACCCATGTAACTACCCACCTCTTATCTCAGCCCTCCAAAGAATTAGAATCTCATAGTGTTTTCTTTCCTGAGTAACTGACAGAGTTTCCATTGCATTTGTGATATAGCCTGAAGGTAAAATAAGTCAAAGTAATTTAGGTAAAACTAAACATATTAAATACCTTGTTCAGAATATGTGAGTTATGATAGTAAGTAGTGACAATAGCTATTTTTAAAGTTGACAAATAGCTATTTTTTAAAACCACCAAATGCTCAAGTATTATATTTAAATATAAAGGTAATCATGCAAAATTTATAATAGATCAGCACTGAACCATTACACTGATTTCTTAAGTAACAAGTGAGCTTATAAATAAAAAAATAGAGTATTTTTTTAATTATACATAGAATAAACAAAAAGGAAGAGATGAAAGGGCCATGAGTTCAAATTGCCTATACTCTTTCTATAATGGGAGAAAGAAGTCATTTGACTATTAAATACAACTAGCATGAATAGGATAATTTAATCATTATTGTAGTGAGTGCAGAGTATATCCTAATGAGAAGATGCATAAGTATAGGATGCTTATGGCGAACACTATCAAAGATTAGAGTAACAATCATACATATGTTCTACTTGATTTATGACCAAGGTGCCATTGTAATTAAGTGTTAGAATAACTGGATATCCATATGGAAAATACAATTAACCTTCACCCTTATTTCAGACTCTTTTAAAAATTAATTTGAGAGGGATCATAGACCTAAACGTAAAAGCTGAAATAATTAAGCTTCTAGAAAATATATAAGAATATTTTTATAGTCACTAATACATTTCTTTTGTTCATTCTGCTATTAAAGCACTTAATGGGCTCAAAGACTTTAAAACAAATAAGCCATAAAATCATAGGTCTACAGGATCAGAATCTTCAAACATCTAGCTTCTATGAACAGAGATTAAGCAGATTAGTTTTATAAACAGTCTTTGAGACCCTTCAATGTGGAGTGTGATCACACTTTTCTCAAAAAGCTACTTCCGAGCACCTGCCCTGCACCTTTTTTTTCTTATGATATCGGTAATGGCATTGGTACTTGTAGTTATTAATATCAGATCATTAATTCATGAAGAGACTGTCCAGAACGTTTACTTTAAGAACAAGAACAAGCCCTCCTTCCATGTTTATCTAATATATCTATAGGGGAATATTTTTGTGAGTAGGGTAGGGAAATATTTCTTAAATAATACACATAAATCTAAAAGAAAAAAAATTGATAAACTAGACTTAAATACAAGCCAAAGATTAAGGGAAAATATTTGCAAGACATCTGACAAAGGGCTCATATGCAAAATATATAATGAATTCCCATAAATCAATAAGAAAAAGACAATACGATTTTTAAGTAGACCAAAAAAAAAAAAAAAAACACCCATTAACAGGCACTTCACAAAGAAGGTTATCCAGATAGCCAATGAGCATTACTCAACAGGGAGCTGCATATTAAAATCACAATTAGATGATATCACAACACAACTGAAAGAATTGCAAAGACAGAGACCATACTAGGTGTTGACAAAGATGTGGAACAGAGTTCCCCCACATTAATGGTTGGAGAGTGCATCAGTATAACCACTCTGTAAAATTGCCTGGCAGAAAAAAATTAAATTACACACACTCCAAAATCCAGCAATCCCACTTCTAGGTATATACCAAAAAGAAATAAGTGTATCTGTATACAATGAAGCATATGTAAAATGTTGATAGCAGCATTATTCACAGTAGCCCTAAACAAGAAACAACCCAAATATCAACAGGAGAAAGGGTATATTTTAGTATGTAATGGAATGGAATATTATTTAGCAACAAAAAGAAAAAACTGAGGAGGGAGCAAGTTAGTAGGTAACATAGGAGGTTCCTAAACTTACCTCCTTCCAAGAACATACCGAATGTCCAGCTACTCACAACCAATTCCCTTTAAGTGAAATCCAGAAACTAGCTGAATGACTCCTACACATCAGGTGAATGAGAAAAGGCCCATGTTGAAATGGGGAGGAAATGCTGAGACATACTCTTGCCATAATCTCCATTCATAGTATAATGCCAAACAGTTGGGAGAGAACCCCAAACTCCCAGCTTCTCCCTAAGAAGCAAAGCAAACTATATACATCTAGCACCTGAATTTTTGCAGCTGCTGCAAAAGGAACAGGACCCCAGACCAAGTGGCTCAGATAACCAATGAGAACTTCATTCATGTGGTCACAGAGGACTGTAACAAACAAAGCAGTTCTCAATAGAGTGCATAGGAGCCCTTGAAGACCTATCCCTCCAGGGTTCAATGCACAGGAACAGGTAAAAACACCCATCTTCCAGTCTTTCAATGTGAGGGGTTTGACTACATATTTTACAAGCTATTGCCTAAGGCCTAGCTTCTAGCACTGACCCAGGGTCTAGTTGTGATCCTCCCCAGAGCCAGTGGGCACTTGCCCTGACTTCTCCTTGTGGCTCAGGCCAGCAGTGAAAGAGCTTATCAGCATCTCTTTGGAAGGAGCAAGTACACATTCCTATTGTCCAAGCTTTTATGCCACCCATTTGAGGGACAGCTTCCCAGAACACCCGGTTCCTACAGCCAACAAAGCTTATATTGACAAGTCTCACAGGGCAGCGGGTACTTTTTACAGTAAAAAAATAGAACAGAGAACCCAGAAATAAACCCATGCTTATATAGCTAATTATTTATTATAAAGGAGACTAGAATATACAGTGAGGAAAGGACAGTTTATCCAATAAATGGTGTTGGGAAAACAGAATAGTTACATGTAAAAGAATGAAAATGGACCACTATCTTACATCATATACAAAAATTAATTCAAATCAGATTAAAGACATAAATATAAGATCTGAAACCATAAAACCTAGAGAAAACATAGGCAGTAAGCTCCTCAATGTCAATCTCAGTGATATTTTTTGGATCTGACTCCAAAGGGGAGGACAACAAAAATGAAACAGTGGGACTATATCAGACTAAAATGCTTCAGCACAGAGAAGGAAACCATAAGTAAAACCAAAAGGCAACTTACTGAATGGGAAAAGGTATTTCCAAATCATATATCCAATAAGGAGTTCATATTTAAAAAAATGTTTCAATCATACAACTGAAGAGCAAAAAAAACAATCTAATTTAAAGATGGGCAGAGGATCTGAACAGACATTTTTCTAAAGAAGATATACAGAAGGCCAACAGACACATGAAAAGATGTTCATTATCACTAATCAGGAAAATGCAAATCAAAACCACAGTGAGATACGACCACATACCTGTCAGGTTGGCTATTATCAAAAGACAACAAACAACAAATGTTGGTGAGGATGTGGAGAAAAGGGAATTCTCATTATGTTGGTGGGAGTGTAAATTGGTGCAACCACTATGAAACAGTATGGGGGTTCCACAAACAGTGAAAAATAGAACTATATAATCCAGCAATTCCACTTCTGATTATCTATCTGAAGAAAATAAAAATGCTAATTTGAAAAAATACATATATCTCATGTTCATTGTGGCATTATTTACAACAGCCAAGACATATAAAACTCTTTAATGCCCATCAATAGATGAATGGATAAGAAAGATATGGACTTCTGCATATAATTAGACCTACATAGTTCAAACCTGGGTTTTGCAAGGGTCAACTTTTTTGATCCACTGTTGGGGACCCACAGATGCAGAAGGCACACTGTAGTCAAAAGTTATACGACAGCATGGATGGAACTGGAGAACATTACGCTAAGTGAAATAAGCCAGGCAGTGAAAGACAAATACCATGTGATCTCACCTATAAGTGGAACCTAATCAACAAAACAAACAAACAAGCAAACGAGAACCAGAGACATGGAAATAAAGAACAAACTCACAGGGACCAGAGGGGAGGGGGCAGGACATAACAAGGGAAAGAAGGGGAACATGTACAAAAGGCCCATGGACAAGGACAATGGGGAGGGGATTGTTTTTGGGAGCAGGGGTTAGATGGGGCAGAGGAGAGCAACGGCAGGGCAAGGGCGGAATGGGGACAACTGTAACTGATCAACAGTTAGAAAAAGTTATACCCAGATTTTTGACTGTACAGAGAGGGGATTGGCACCCCTAATCCCCATATTATTCAAGGGTCAACTGTATATATATAATGGAATACTGCTCAGTCATAAAAAAGGATGAAATATTACCATTTGTGGCAATACATATGGTCCTTGAGGATATCATGCTACCTTAAATCAGTCAGTAAGAGAAGGGCAAATACTACATGATTTCACTTATATGTGGCATCTAAAAGAAAAAAAACCACACACTCTGAGGTACAGAGAGCAAGTTTTTTTTCCTACAGTGTCAGAAATAGAACATCAAAGCTTTCAATGTTGCTCTATGAACAGGGATGTGAGCTGGATTAATTGGAAATATAGAGGAGAAAATAGCTGCATAAGCCATAAATCACCATGCTACTAACTCAAGAGGGAGTAAAAGGTGGTCTGAAGACCAGTAAGAATAAGAAGTCAAGATGGAGACATAAAGGAATACAAGGCATTGTCCTGGCAATGTGATTTTAGCTATCACATTAGAGCAGTGATCAGATTAAGGAACTTGGTGGTATTCATTTCTTTTTTAAATAGGGGGTATTTAGCAAGGAGAGGGTGCAGAATTTGAAGATCTGTTTTTGGTCCCATTGACGAATCTGACACAAAGGGCTGTCTCTGGCATTGAACTGATGAACTATGCTCTACATCATTACAACCTAAAAAATATTTCCAAAGTACAGGGACAGGCTAATGCCACACTAACACAGAAAGCTTTCACTAAAGTGGCAGTGTCATTTAACGCATGGTAAAGTAGCTCCTGTGGATATGCGTCCTTGTACAGGATCTTAGGTCCTCAACAAAGGATTTATAGCAATGTACTCTGAAGAGCATCAAGTGAGGTCTGGGACCCTCTGAATATGTGGTGCTGGGGGACAGGTTAGTAGCTGATTGAATGAGATCTAATCTCTGCACTAAAAATGGAGGTGCAGAGAGATAGAGAATCTACTGCCAAGCCCAACAGATATTGCTTTCATCAGAGAAAAAAAGAACTCCTCCTGAACCATATATATCCTTCCACTTCTTACAGAACATTCTAATCTTATGGGACCACCACTTGTATATGCAGTTTATCACTGACTGAAACATTGTTATGTGGCACATGACTATAAATCTTTGAGAGGTACAGTCTATGTTTTTGATAAAAAGGATGAGAAATACAGAATAGGTAAATGAGTTAGTTGCCCAGAGTCTAATCTAAATAACTGGTTTTGAAATTGCGAAAGCTGAAGGAGGAAGAAGTAGAGCAAAGTCAGCGTAAGTATTAACAGAACCTGTGTCCACCTTTCTTTCAACACAAATGTGGAGTCAGCTTGAATTCAAAATTCCATTCTTTGCTCATATCATGAATTTGACTGAATTGTGGATCAGATTCAGAATAAATTCTGTGGTTGCTTTTTGAAGAAGGTGAAAAAAGGAGAAGTGTTATTTCTGAATATTATTTGCAACAGTGAATAGTTGTCACAGTGCAATTTGATTATGGACTTTCAGAGCACAGGCAATGTCCAGGAATTTGGTCTCACAGCTGTTCAGTTATAAACTGACATTTGACAGAAGTCTGTGAGCCTCCCATGAGCAAAGTGTTCTTTGTGTCCATTCCTGGTACTTACCTCAGGGTCTGGCATATGTTACTGAGTAAATGTTTTAATTATTTGATCAAATGTAAGAAGAGAAAATATAAGAAAAAAAACTTGAGTAATCTATGGACAAGGTTAAATAAGTAAAAATTAACATTAACAATAGTATCCACTTTAGAAGTGATAAAACTCAGAGGCACAGCCCTGGCCAGGTGGGTCAGTTAGTTGGAGCATCATCCCATACACCAAAAGGTCACAGGTTTGATCCCCAATCAAAGCACATATCTATGTTGTAGTTTCAATCTCTAGTTGGGGGAGGCAGGTATGGGAGGCAACTAATGGATGTTTCTCTCACATCAGTCTCTCTCTCTCCTCTATTCTCTCTTTTCCTCTCTCTCTAAAATCAATAAACACATCCTCAGGTGAAGATTAAAAAAACTCAAGAGGCACAAAAAGAGTAATAACTCTTAAGTCAATTTTATTATATAAACTAAGGATGGAATTTGGAATTCAAAGTGGCTTGTTTCATTTCTAGTTCTTTGCATTGAATGTCTGTGAAACTCTTCTTGGCATTTTCCACTTTTTAACATTCCACATTGCACTGTGAATTGTTTCTTCTAACCCTAGGGTGTCAAACTCATTTTCACCAGGGGCCGCATAAGCCTCACAGTTGCCTTCAAAAGGCCAAAATAATTTTAGGACTGTATAAATGTAACTACTCCTTAACTGTTAAGGAGTTGAAATTACATCCAGCCCTTTGAAGGCAACCGTGAGGCTGATGTGGCCCCTGGTGAAAATTAGTTTGACGCCCCTGTTCTAAGCTATCTTTTGGTTCACTAATTCTCCTTTTAGTTGTATTGCCTGCATGCTTGACAATGTATTTGAAAAAATAAATAAACTAATGCATTGGATAACAGCATCCTCCTCCATAGAGAACTTTCATTGTTTCTCTCAGAGCTACCAATCCAAGACTGTCTTAATCCAAGTTCTAGACTTAAAATCCCCTAATCTAGCAGATGATGGGAAGCAGTGCTGCAAGTTCTTAGGAGGCCTAGGCTAACATCAGTTCATTTCTACTCTAAGGACTCATTATTTCATGGTTCCAGCTCAGAGTAAGGGGCAAACTATTCTTACTCCAGGTTTTGCCTTATACTCTAGTCTTCTGAGGCATCTGAGAGCAGAACTCAGTTTCAAAGCTGGTAGGATATGATAACCAAAATCCTCAAAACAAAAGTAGTTTTGAAAAAATAGACTTATGTCTATGAGTTCTTATCTACTCCCAGATGTTTCTAAGGCTTTTTTTTTTTTCATATTTTATCCAGCTTTTTTAGTTGCTCTTAACAGGAGTGTTAGTCCAAGTTACCCAGACTGCACATCATATAAACAGAATCTTGTTTGTTCTAAGTCATTAAACCTGTAAATTGGGAATAAAAGGAAATGGCCTTAACTTGCTAAAAGGATCAGTAGAAGTATACAGCAAATACCATACTTAATAGTGAAAGAGAAGAAACACTGCCATCAGTATCTTCTATGATACAAGGTGATTCAACTGGTGATGCTAGACAATGCAATAAGAAAAGTAAAACAAGAGGTGTAAACACTACAAAAGATGGAACCACCTACCTAGTTTTGAAAAGCTTTGGGAATAAATAACACTGTTAAAATGGCCAAACACTGGAAGGAAGGAAGGAAGGAAGGAAGGAAGGAAGGAAGGAAGGAAGGAAGGAAGGAAGGAAGGAAGGAAGGAA